>OZ024845.1:3685844-3818065 GCA_964017145.1 Agrocybe praecox | reverse complement strand
CCCTAACCCTAACCCTAACCCTAACCCTAACCCTAACCCTAACCCTAACCCTAACCCTAACCCTAACCCTAACCCTAACCCTAACCCTAACCCTAACCCTAAACCCTAAACCCTTGTGTCGGGGAAGGATTGCGGTTAATCGCGAGATAATGCGAGACGCTACCTGACCTTGTGCAGAACCCGCGACAGATAGCAGGTATAAGCTTGGCTGGTTACGACCGGCCTCGGTGGTCCCTTTGCCCAAAGCCTTGAACGAACGTTAGCCCTTGCTTCGGCTTGGGTAGTTAGTTGCTTTTAGCCGCAACAAACACTTGATTGATGCACGCATCTCGTCGTCGAGTCTAACATTATCCTAGTAACGCCCTTTGCGTTTAACAAATAAAACCCTAAGTTATTTAATTATATAACAAATGGACTTTCGTAATTGACTGGTTATCTTTATTGATTATAGCCTTAGCAAATCCAGTCTGAACATAACAAGTTCGAGTTAAAGAAATCTAATCTACCGGTAAAACGCTTACCTAACTCTAACTCTAACGTAAGTCGATCCCTTAATCGGGAATACAGTAGCTAACTACTTAACGATCGGTTCGGCAGCCTAACCTCTAACCCGAACCTAACCTAAGCGTAGGTATAATAATAGCGTCGAGTTGGCGCTATACTGCGGATTACATAAGCGTGTAACAAGCGCCCATCATTACGTAATCCCTTACCTTCCGCATTTGGCCACTACGCTAAGTATTTATATCCATCGATCTACTTTGGTCGTTGTCGCTGGAAGTGACAGCTTACTGATACTGCGGCGTTTCGCTGATTGGTATCGTGCTTCTGGCCGATCATTGGTCAGCGATCCCGCGGGACGTAAGACTTCACAGCTACTAATTGTTATAGAACATCGTAATCAGACTTACCAATGAGATCGGTAAGCGCGATGGTTAACAGATCTAACCGATCTAGCTATAGAGAAAAATAGGACCTGAAGAGCTATAAAAGCGAAAAGGTCGTGCAGTAGAATTCCCTACTACACCTTCGTCCTTTCTCACTCAGCACCTTCGTTCGGCCTACGGCCTCACTTCGGCGCTTCGTTCGAACAACTCTAACTCTAACCCTAACCTCTAACCCGAACCTAACCTAAGCGTAGGTATAATAATAGCGTCGAGTTGGCGCTATACTGCGGATTACATAAGCGTGTAACAAGCGCCCATCATTACGTAATCCCTTACCTTCCGCATTTGGCCACTACGCTAAGTATTTATATCCATCGATCTACTTTGGTCGTTGTCGCTGGAAGTGACAGCTTACTGATACTGCGGCGTTTCGCTGATTGGTATCGTGCTTCTGGCCGATCATTGGTCAGCGATCCCGCGGGACGTAAGACTTCACAGCTACTAATTGTTATAGAACATCGTAATCAGACTTACCAATGAGATCGGTAAGCGCGATGGTTAACAGATCTAACCGATCTAGCTATAGAGAAAAATAGGACCTGAAGAGCTATAAAAGCGAAAAGGTCGTGCAGTAGAATTCCCTACTACACCTTCGTCCTTTCTCACTCAGCACCTTCGTTCGGCCTACGGCCTCACTTCGGCGCTTCGTTCGAACAACCCTAATCAACGCGCCCCATCCTATTCACCATTATGTCTTCAAACCCTCGTCGTAACATTACCCCGGCCCTTGGGCCCCTCCTCTCCGCTGTCACCACCGCTCCCAGCAAAGAGTCCAACATCGACCATCGTCATCTGACGATTGCCCAAGCAGGGACCTTTGACCAGGTCATGGCGCTGGTGCCCATCCAGTACCAACCTGCCCTCCGCCCTTGGTTGACTTCGGTCAATCATCGTGCGGAACAACGCTCGTCGTTGAGGGCCCTTCTGTCCAAGTGGCAGAAGATGTATGACGCCACCCCGCGTCAATTCCCACCTAGCGTGGCCGTTAAGGTCTCGGAAGTACAGTTCTCTAAGGAGTTCTCGGAAACCGATGAGGCGTTTGCCATCCGCACCTCCCTTCAAAAGGGTGTGGACGACTTTCGCTCCGTTCGCTTCCTCGAAGCAAAGAATGCCAAGCAATTGGACTTCAAAAAGGTGGACGATGAACTTAACCCCCTCACTCTCTTTAACGAAGGCTGGAATCTTGTTCGCCCCAAAGTGAACGAGATGATAGCCGGCGCTAAAACTCTCCTCTTCACCGGCGCTGCCGATGGAGACATTAGGGATGCGGCTGGCAAGCTGCTCCCAGGCGTCTCTCTGTTCGATGACAGGGACGAGGAGATGGAGGACGGGGAATCCCGACCCATTGGTTATCGCACTTCGGGTGCAGTTCTTATGATCGCGGCGGACCTACGCCAAGACCTCCTTCCTTACGCTCTGCGCCTCATTCAGATCGTCGAATCCAGTGCCTACCAGGCTCAACTCAAACTGGACGCCAAGAAGGAGATCAAACGATCTGCCGACGTTGAGGCAGCTGACGCGGTTCCCAACACCGCATCGATCCAGTCAATGATCGATAAGGCAGTCGCTGCCAAACTCGGAAAGGCAAATTCGGTGAGTAATGCCTTTTATTTTCGCCTTCAAACATCTCACCACCCTTTAACAGTCCAACGCCAAGGCGGGCTCTTCCAAGGGTCCCAAACCGAAGGTGATTACCAACTTCACGGAGGCCGCCGACCATCTCGCCATTCTAGACAAGATGCGCAAGGCGGCCTACCTCGATTCGATCAAGAGGCTAACATCCTCTCCTCGCTTTCAGAAGCAGGCTCAACGCTCCATCAAGAAGGGGCGTCAACACGCCGATCGCACCGAGGCCGCTCGGGAAGCTCAACGTGGCGCCAACATCAAGGCCACCAACGAGCGCTTCAAGGCCCCCAACAAGAAAGCTCGCAAGGGCAAGGGCAAGGGCAGAGGCAACCAAGGGAAGAAGTGAGTGCTCCGACATCGTATTCGTCGGCACTTCCTCCCTCGTCGGTCATTTCGGGGGGTACGTTAACGCGTGCCCCCATTGTATTCCGGTATGACCTCCCGTTCACATATCCAGATTGGTTACTGACTATACCTTTCCCCCTCGCTGTTAATTATATACTTTTAAATACGCCTGTTAATGTACTACTCGCTCTCCAATTTAAAAGCATTATTCATCTCAGTCCCGGTGTGAACATCCCGAAAAATATCGAATATCAGCTAAGTATGGGCATGAGGTTTATGTTTACCTCACGCCGCGACGAATCATTAATTTTGAAAGCCGCGAAAGACTTTGAACGACGCTTGTCATGGCGTCTCCACTTTGCCTTCATTGGAGTGGATAACAACACTGATTATGATCCAGATTTCGAACCGCTTAACGCGTTACCCAAAACAAGTAAGCCTTCGAAGTTACCCAAATATATTGGTATCGGTTTCGCAAGAGGTCGAGCGTACGTGCAACGTACCTACATACCCAGCGAATCAGAAGACAGGAGAGAATTTAAAGCGTTTACACCTGATCTTGCCGAAATCAAAGAATTCCTGCTAAGTAATAAATACGTAGTTACAGGAACAGATAAAAATCTTGGAATTGCGGTCTCAGAACGCGAGTGGATCATTACCAAGTGCCAAGAATTATTAGACGATACAAATAACTATACCGAATTATCATATGGTTTTCAACCCACTAAGTACGGCCCACACCGTACTGTGTCTCTAATTCTTAGGTCCCAAAATGAACTAACTTTGCAGCTAGCTGATATGGCTGCTGCAGTACCTAAATTTGAAATGCAGGTGCCGGACTTCTTGCGGTCGTCAATGACGCCTCACGTCCAAAATGACGATGGTTTCCCTAAACGATTAGATGGTGAAATACAGTTTACGGCACGACACAAATTGCCATTATTTTATGGTATACCTAAAATTCACAAGGTTCCTACCAAAATGCGTCCTATTATACCGTGTCATTCTGCTGTAATCAATACTGCAGCTAAGTTAGTTTCAAAAATTCTTAAACCGTTAATTCAAACGGCGCCAACTATCATTCATGGTAGCAAGGACTTGGCGATAAAATTAAGTAAATTACAATTAGATCCCAGTCGTAAATACTTCATTGTTACTGGAGACGTCGTTGCCTTTTATCCTAATATAGAGATAGAGACTTGCCTCAAAAGAATAACCGAATTATTTAATTTATATTACTTTGGCGATAAAATTAAGGCCGGCGAAGAGTTATCGGATGACGAAGAGGCTTTTGCCCGCCTGTTCGATGCCGCTTTACGACTTGGAAATACTAATCTAATTACACAATTTCAAAAAAAGTATTACCTTCAGACGCGCGGACTAGCTATGGGTGTAGCATCGTCCCCGGATTTAGCCAACCTTTTTGGCTATGCATATGAAGTAGAAAGTAAAATAATGAATAATAAAGACGTCCCTTTTTACGGACGCTATATTGATGACTGTCTGGTAATCGTATACGCCGACACACTTGAACGCGCCGTTCAAATAGTTTCGTGCGTCCAGATACACACCTGTGTAATAGAATGGGATGCGTCGCCCACACATGCTCCGTTTCTGGACATGTTTCTCTATGTTGATGATAATAGAAAATTAGAACATAGACCATACCGCAAGCTTCGCAACCACCAAGAAAGAGTTCCTTTCGCTAGCCACCATCCCTACGACGTCAAACGTGGTACGTTCTGGGGAGAGATGGCTCGTCTAGCCGTGCTAAGTAGTAAATTTAGCGACTACCGAGATGCTTTACACTCCTTAGCAGGATTGTACATCGCACGCGGCTATCCGCAGGATATGATATATGGCTGGCTTAAGTCTGACATTTCAAAACGATGGGATAATCGCTTAAGCGTTAACTCTCAACATCGCGATAACGACGCGGGCGTTTTGGTACTTAAAGGCAGCTTTAATACAGCATGGAACTATTTCAACGCAAAAGGATATATCAACACTATCTCTGAATATTGGCGCGAATACCTCAATCGAGGTCAGCGTGATGGCGCATTGACCCTGGAAACAGGCCTCTTTCGCTACGAGAATCATATAGATCATTGGCCTAAACAGTACACTGACATGTATTCGGAGGTTAACACTTCCTTATATGTGCGGCCAGGCTGGCAGACCCTTGTCCCTGATGTCACTAAAACTGATATTCTTAACCGTCGACTGATCGTATCGCGAAAGCGTACACGAAACCTGTTCGACCTAACAAGTTCTTGGAAACAAGAAGTGTTGAATGTTTACGAGAGAGAATTGGCGGATCATCCACCGATTGCCGTCCTTCCGTTCGGCTTTGCAGAAGCTCCAAACGAACCCGGCCGGGTTCGCGATGAACCTGCTGAAGCTGGCGATCTGGAATGGCGCCCAAGACTGGAAGATACTCTCTTCGCCAACCTAGGTGGCGGATATGGCAGATAATAAAAACTGTGCTACTAGATACGACTGTTTCCCCGATCCCGTAAGAACTCGGAAGGCGACGGCGGTGGTCGAACGTGTGGTGTAATAAAACTGTAGAACGACTTCAGATTGATTCGGATCGATCTCGAGTACGCGCGACGTGTCTAAATTGTTCGGTATTCATGCCTTACGATATTCACCCATTGCATAGACTATGTAGCTGCTTGGTAGCCGATTCAATTGGCCAAAGACAACCAACGGCATAGACTAGTAGCGCTTGTGCCCAAAGCAAACCACTCAAAGGCCATGCCTTGTGTCGGGGAAGGATTGCGGTTAATCGCGAGATAATGCGAGACGCTACCTGACCTTGTGCAGAACCCGCGACAGATAGCAGGTATAAGCTTGGCTGGTTACGACCGGCCTCGGTGGTCCCTTTGCCCAAAGCCTTGAACGAACGTTAGCCCTTGCTTCGGCTTGGGTAGTTAGTTGCTTTTAGCCGCAACAAACACTTGATTGATGCACGCATCTCGTCGTCGAGTCTAACATTATCCTAGTAACGCCCTTTGCGTTTAACAAATAAAACCCTAAGTTATTTAATTATATAACAAATGGACTTTCGTAATTGACTGGTTATCTTTATTGATTATAGCCTTAGCAAATCCAGTCTGAACATAACAAGTTCGAGTTAAAGAAATCTAATCTACCGGTAAAACGCTTACCTAACTCTAACTCTAACGTAAGTCGATCCCTTAATCGGGAATACAGTAGCTAACTACTTAACGATCGGTTCGGCAGCCTAACCTCTAACCCGAACCTAACCTAAGCGTAGGTATAATAATAGCGTCGAGTTGGCGCTATACTGCGGATTACATAAGCGTGTAACAAGCGCCCATCATTACGTAATCCCTTACCTTCCGCATTTGGCCACTACGCTAAGTATTTATATCCATCGATCTACTTTGGTCGTTGTCGCTGGAAGTGACAGCTTACTGATACTGCGGCGTTTCGCTGATTGGTATCGTGCTTCTGGCCGATCATTGGTCAGCGATCCCGCGGGACGTAAGACTTCACAGCTACTAATTGTTATAGAACATCGTAATCAGACTTACCAATGAGATCGGTAAGCGCGATGGTTAACAGATCTAACCGATCTAGCTATAGAGAAAAATAGGACCTGAAGAGCTATAAAAGCGAAAAGGTCGTGCAGTAGAATTCCCTACTACACCTTCGTCCTTTCTCACTCAGCACCTTCGTTCGGCCTACGGCCTCACTTCGGCGCTTCGTTCGAACAACCCTGACCAGCTCAAAACTTGGTGGAAAATGATGACTTCGACTATTCTTGAACCGCCTTATGCATTGCCACTCTTAGCCTATATGTGTCTAAACTAGAATCAAGCGGGAAGTGAAACGACCGTCAATTTCAAGGCGTCCCAGGCAAGTCGTAGTTGATTTAACTTCTTATCGGACCGCATATATACACGCACTGTACTATCTCGGATTTATGCTCTCTTCCTCATTTATATACCTCCTCGGAGTCTGCCCTGTCCATTCGCCTCAGCCTGAGAATACTTTGCAGGACCAGAGCATCTTTCAGACCTCGATTCAGTACACCCATGCGCGTGCGTTAATTACTTATAGCTTTTAGACCCGTATCACCTTTCTCTTTATCCTTGATTCACTCGTCTTCTACTACGACTTCATAAAAACTTAAAATGTTCACTAATATGTTTACCTCTTTTCTGTCTTCGTTCTTATTCTTACGGTGTTTCTGCTTCTCCGAGTTCGCAAATCTAATATTCCATTTCGGGGCAATGAAGCGACATGAGTGTAACTACATACGCGATAAAGGGAAATACCGCGTTATAGGAGTTTGCATTTTGGAGATGGAAAAGTTCCGGGATGATTCGAGCGTTTACTTCTCAGCCCAGATGGTAGTGGTAGTTGAAACTACGAAAAACGAAGGGCAAAAAATATCCAAATTGGAGTTGCCGAACGATCCGAATCCCGATCAAATCCTCGTGATCACTATTTTACTGTATTAGAAGGCTAGCCCCAAAAAATAGTGGATAAATTTGTTGAGATATTTGTTTCCGCAGAATTCAGAGACCCTGTTTCCCACATTATTTACTCGTCGGCACTGATGGTCGCTAAATTGGAGATTAAAAATGATCAAAAGAGCTGTACTTTCACAATAAAATATGCTTTTCAACCACGAGGGGTGTTTACCTATGGTCTAAAATTTCTATCAAATACTCTATGGGCAATATTATTTCTGAATAAGACAAAGATAGATCGTCACTGCCGTATTGCGTATAAAACAGGTCACGAAATATTAATATCGATAACCGCCGAGTTAGGAGTTCCTTGGGGAAAATATCAACATTTTGTGTAGAACATGAGACAAAACCTGGCATTTGGAAGGCCCTTGGAACGACCAATTTTTCGGCTGGGGCGTTGCTGGGGCGCAGAAACGTAACCCCTTGAGTATGTATCGGCACCGCGGCATTGCTTGGGCACAGTGACAATGTCACAAATCAATAATCTTGCAAAGGCATCATTTTCTTTACTTATTACTACGACCATGACTTGTCTCTCATCCTCTTCATTTTCTTTCTCATCGTATTCTAGTTCTGGAGTACCGCCTAGCGCACGACAAAAGAAACCCACACAAGACACTGAAGAATCACAATAGTTTTTCAAACCTAATGTCGAATGAGAAGGAAACCTGTATAGAGGACTTGCAACCCGTACGTATGCATTTATCAGACATCATTTCTCAAACACAGTTGTGATTTAAACGCATTTTTATCTAATCCCCAAAATTTATCTCCCACCCAATCCAAAGACGACAACGGAGAACAACGCAACGACAACGACGACAACATTGGATTAGGGCTAGGAAGTTCCACAGCTGCAGGCGAAACGAAGAAGGCGATATTAACGCCGCAAGAACTGCTCGCGCACCTTTCTGTGCATTGAAATAAACCCAGCGCGTCGAAAAAGATGAAGATTGGCCTATTAGACTTCTACGCTGCGGTGATCGTGAAACTTGGGAGGAGTTCGTTGAAGCAAATTTCGGATTGGTTCTAGCACATCTGGTCACCGATATTATTTCGCCATCATTGTCACGCGGTCAGCATGGCGGTATTAGCAGTGGAGGAGGAGGAGCGGTAGGTAATTCGGGCGCTCGGCGGTATGACACACTGCTTACTGCTTACGCGTATGCTCGTATCGGTTCTCCTGGGAGATATGATTGGGGTGCGCATGTTATCTCAGCAAACGCAAATCGGTGCGATCCCGGAACTCGCAAACACGTATCCAATGATGCCAGGCCAGGTCGCTCCTGTTAAAGACGTACTGGCCGTTGTGCTCAGAGAAGTAGCGGGTCTCGTTGGGACGCTGGGCAATGCACCTCCCCCTGTTCAGGCATGCCCTGCTATGCATCTGTTCTGTTCGTTTTATTTTATTCATACGAGCTCGCCGCGCTCGTACCTCAGCGTCCGCTATACGTCTCCTACGACATCTCAGCTGAGTTGGCGGGACAACAGGGTCTCGGTATCGCGCATGTCGAGGTCGAGGTGGCATGGTCACTTATTGCGGCATTGATAAACCAGGACTGCACTTTGTACATGGGCACCTTGCGCAGCTTTTGGTGCTGTGAAGGAATGCGCTGCCAAAACCGACAAGTAAGGATAGTGGTGTTAGGAGGATCAGGGAAGAGTGGTGTTTCTTGTTGCACGCTATGGAAGGGAATCTGTGCTCGGTGTGGTTTTGCGCTTCCTCAAGGCACATAACAGTACCTCCGCCTTGAGTGGAAGTAGAGGGGCGACCCTTGTCATGCTGGACCTGGCAAGGCGTAGTTCATTTCAGCAACGCTTTGTGCATCCCGTATTTACAAGTCTCAAGCACTCAACCTTATCGACCTGCGTTGTGCAGTCTGTGGATCGCAGCGTTGAGGGGTTATGCAAGTGTCCGAATTGATTCGGAGTTCTTGCTCGATAGTGGTGCGGGTGGTACGAGCGTGGATTCTGGATATGTTGGTCTTGGGAAGGTGGTAGTTTCGCTTCCTTTTTAATGTCGATACTCGTTTTAACTCTTATCGCGCAGTATTACTCCAAAGCGTGTTCGATCATCCTCCAGGCTGTAGCTACTTCTATGCAAGCCAATGAGCCACGCATTCTAGCTGTGATTGACGGCAGAGAGCTATCGTCAGCCGACGAAAAGAAAGAACTGATATCAATGCAGCGAACATGGATAGAAAAGACCCTACTTCTTTCATCTTGGTGATATTCGGACTCGTGTATGAAGCACTCGCTATGTCCTCGTCCTCTGCTCGTCCTTCTCAAATACACAGGCAGTGCGATCGTGCGTGAACCAACGATCTTCGACGAGTTCATTGGATTGTGTTATCGCATGAGGATGATGAAGACACCAGATGTTCAAGGTGTGTCGGTGGAAGGAAATGCTGGCTGTGTTCGTATCTAACAGCAGCTCGTCTTCGGAGGGTACGCCAGATGTGTTGTGCTGTCGGGGCCTGCGGCGCATTTTTTGAGCGCTGGGTGGTTCTAGGGAGAGTGGGTCTCGTACATCTTCCCCTCTGTTCTTCCGGTCCTTCGCGTCAACGAAACATCGCTTATTTGTCTATTTATAGAAAGACAGGATAGACCTTAGGCCTCATCGATCATCTCTAGCTGCCCATACGCCTTTGCATCCATCGCGTCCTCAATGATCTCAAATTCCCGTCTCATGCATCATGGACCATAACTGACTGATCATTTTTGGCTGATCTGCTAAAAGACGAATCGTCTGAGATCGACTTGGTCTCACCGATTTTGCATGCGCTTAAAACATTGTTGAATTTTCCTCCTGCTGATAAAGATAGGTACTCGGGCTTGGTACACGCTCTCTTGTCCTAGACATATTTATTCGATGCGGTAAATTGATGCGGTAAGTTTCGTTACATTCATCGAGCTCCAAGTAGCAATATTTGATATTCATCGTTACACGAATCAGTCGGCACTCCGGGGTAACTTCGACCAAGACAACAAAGAACAATATTCTCGCTGCCGTCCTCATCCTCATTGTCGTCCCGCTATGAGTCAAAGTCGGCCAGGCTGTCATCGAGCATGCATGTTTCTTGATTTCGCAAAATCTCCTCGATTCCGACGACGTATGTCTGTTCTTCCCACTCTTGCTCCTTACACTTACACTTACACTGCCTGATATACGGATCTTATTGATGGCCGCTCACTGTTCAAAAACATTAATCTTGGTCTCTACTTCTGGGCACAATGACATGTTTCGACAGTGTGCGCAGCTTTTGATACCAGGCCTGATTGAATTTATCGCGAAAATGGCGCGGCTGGTGCATAATGGCACCGTTAAGGAGTCAGAGAGCGCTGCGATTAGCGAGGTGTGGAAAGGTCTGGTGCGGCTGCTCGCTTAGGTCTCAGGAAAGTCGTACGTCCCTTTCTTCCTACCACCACAGTCACAAATGTGATTTGGCCAAGCTTTTTTTGTCGTTGTTACGCTGAACGGGATAGGTTCTTGGAATGCTCCTGAGGTGAAGTTCGAATCCCGATACCAGTTTGCAAAAGATGTTTATGCTGACGATGACAGCACCATCCCCTGTATGAAAGAGAGAAATATAGAAGATGTATTCGAGAAGGGAAGGAATTGACAAGTAATTATAACCGTATTTTACATTGTAGGAACTGCTCGGGTCAGATACAGAACTGGCCCATTTACACGTATAATACATCATGAATCCTCATACTATTGCTATTGAAAATGTATACAGAAATATTTCAATTTATGCTGCTTGGAAAAATATCTGTGCGCATAATGTATATCAATCAATACACTCGATGGTTATTAAATAGCAGGAAGAAGAGAACTCACCATCAACTTGGCACGAGCGTATTTCGCAGCAAATTCCTGTATGATTTTGCATTTCTCCGGACGTGCAATTGCCGCAGAATAACATCGCATCCCCATTGTCGGAAGGAATCCAAGAGGCATGTATACCGGTACTGTCCTTCCTAGGAACCACACTCACGACTTGTTCTCTATCCCTCGACCCCCCTTGCTCCACAAAAACATGATCTGGCAGTTCCTTATCGACTGGTGGAGCATATGAAATGCCAAGTACGTCTATATCATACTGCTGAACAATGGTATGGAACTTGGAAAGGAGTTGGGGAGAGGGCGGGGGAGGCACGCTGGTCAGATTGTCGGAGAACATGTACTCCATAGCCGTTCCTGTAGAAAGCCATCGCTCAGGAATAATGTTCGCAGAGTCATTGTCCGTAGGTCGAATGCTTTTCCCGAAAGATACCATCCTTTCGCCTCTGCGCAACTTGTGATGGCGATGGATGAGGCAAATTGCGTACGGCCCCCGGGAGACTCCATCTGACACAAATAATGGGAGGAGCTGAGAGAATAGTTTCTCCTGAGTGATATTTGCCGCTTCCAACTGCTGCGCGAGTCGAGCATCGGCGCAATTGATGAGATGAAGCTTGTTGTAGTCATCGATGGAAATGTCGGATCCCACTCCCATTGTTGGCGGCAGTACTAGATGGTAGTGAATATATGATGATCTTAATCCCTCGTTTATATGGCTTTTGAATCTTTTATTTTTTATTTTGAATCAGAGTCTGTGATTCTGATGTGATTCGATATTCCAGGCGTACATTGGACAATCGGGGAAGAATCACTTCAGAAGTGGTGTCGAATTGCCTCAAAAGTCACTCAAAATCCGTAATCATGAGTCAAGAATACTTATGTGAACGAAGCACCTGCAGAATCACAATCATTATCACGCTGAACAGCTGGATATCACTTCATCTTTGTCACACGCGTCCCTGTGTGTCATCTGTGAATACAATGTATAGATCAAAGGTACAAATCGTTTCAATAAGTGACTGCGCTGTGTTAATCTCGGTTTAATTACGGTTCAATGTCAACACTATACAAGCAGTCATTATATAGTTTTGCCCTATTGGTCTACCAAGCCCCCATCGATATGCTCTGAGTGTTCGATCAACGATAATCCCACATCTGGGTTTTGCCAAGTCTGCGAGGCTACCTGCCACGGCGCTATTTCTACTGAAGTGGACGGTAGAAAGGTATCACCAGCCCTTCGACTCGTCTCTGAGTAATGTTCGTGTATTCTCCTATACAGTATCATCAGTAGCAATGTAAAACTCTATTAAGCCGAGTTAGATGGTTTGAATCAAGTTTGCGATGCTCTTCGGAGCCAACTTACGCATACGGACATAATAACTAAGACGGGAAGGATTGTAAACATATCTGTATAGTAACCGATTAAGATCAGGAAGATATGATCAGATGATAGCTCTTTCACCTATGGTTGCACCTAATCATAGGGCGTTAGTTTCCGACAAGGTTCCATTGAATCCAGTTACTTACCAAATCCCGTTGGTGCGCCCGGAAGATTGGCACGAATGGACGTGAATGCGAATAATGTGCCTACTGGGACCACAAACATCTCGGCGTAAAAGTGGGCATGTCTATAAATAGCAACTGATGCACAAATTGTAATGAAAGCCATCGCCGTTAACCCTTCAGACAAAAATCCATCAGTGGCTCTTCGAAGAAATAAAGAGAACTCTTACAGTTTGTAACAGCAACCATAACTACGAATATTTTAGTTGCCTTCGACCTTTCGACAAGAAGGGAAAATTGAAGGTTTTCTCTGTCTTTTAGGACATTCGTAATAACCGAGGCCTGGATGAGGGATATGTCAAAGTTCCTGTGGAGAAATCTGTCTTAATTGGACCACGTTTCAGAGTAAACATTGGAATACATACACTGCCACGCCAAAGGAGTCAATGACTTTCAATGGTTTCATTCGATTGCTACCTACAACCGTAGTGTAAAATAAAAACTGAGCGACATATCTGTATGAGAAATTGGGTACAGAATCGCGTAAGTTGTGTATTTCTAAGTAAACCCATAATATTAAACTCACATGTCAAACGGATAGCTCTGCCATGATGTCGTGAGGGCTGCTCGTCTGGCATTGGAGGCCTGAATCTGCTTCTTATATCCAATTAATTTCGTCACAGTGGTGAAGGAGACTGGTGGTGCGAGGCTCGAGCACCACTCTGTACTGTTGAGCCTGTACAACACTGGGTTCAATCCTGGAGCGGATGACCAGAAAGGGCTGGAAGAGTCGAGGAACGAGCTGTCATAACATACATAGTATGTTTGTTCAACCGCCCAAAGAATAAGAATAACAAACATGTACATACTTTGATGTGAATATATCTATGGCTGCCGCGCGAGGAGAAGAACAATCTATAGACTCGGGTGTTGGGTACCAATTCATGGTAATTGTCCTTCCTATGGCGTCAACTGAAATGGCCTCCGCCGTGAGGTCAATCTGTAAATACAAACAAATAATATATTTAAATGAATAAAACGTTCCAAGCCCGGCGCCAAACGCTGAACTCACGTCAAATGAGAAAATATCATCCAGTGTAGTAATAGGTGCTCGAAGGTCAAGAGGTTCGACACTCATATACGGGGCAGATGCAAGAAATGGAGCCAGAGATACGGAAACGCACAGAAGCCAGCAAAGGACAAATCTCTTAAATCTTTCCAGACCTGAAAGGGGTTTGACTTTGTCGTTTTGGGATGTGCTGCTGTGGTCGCTGTCATTAGGTATTTGGAGGCTTAAGAACTCGGAAATCGACAGCATAGGTGAGGAAGAGTAGACTTGATGAAATTTGACTAATCAAACTCCTGCATAAATACTACCCACGAGCCATGATCGAATATAAGTTTCATAAAATGATAAAGTTCTCACGGATGCTATGTATAGAAATTAGGGTTAGTACGTCGAGTGCGGCCATACGATGGTGTGGCGTAAAATACTTTAAAGCGATCAGATTATCAAATTGAAGATAACAATCATTAACAGGAGGAAGAGTGAATCTGGGTATATACTACGCTCAGGAAGCATTTTTCTCGCTAAATCCCGAGCAGCCATACCAGCCGAAGAGACGGAGTAGTCGGGAATGGATAGACTATCGAATTGAACAACAGTATCCTCTTGTTTCTCGGTAGACGGTGCGTTGACTGATGGACCAATGTACACAAGGCTGAGGCTATGCGTCGTACGATTCTGGTAACCCGGTGGTACAGCAACGTATGGAGGAAACTGACGTGGGTAACATGCTGGATGTAATGTGTCACCGGGTAGTGCATATGTGTCAATGATAGACGATGTGTTGAATCCGTCAACTACGAGGGAGAAAACACCGCCGTGTGTGGACGTCACTGTGTGTACCATGATACTTGGACCTAGATGTCAGAAATGATGCATGATGATTGATCGATTCGTTGTACTAGGATGAAAAAAAAGTTCATTTACCTGTGTAATTAAATGAGACGGTGGCGTTGATGACATTTGTAGTGCGCAAGTCCGCTGTTTCCGTGCAACTCATATTGGATGTGGAAATCCTCCAAGAATTAACCGGGATGTATGAAATTCGGGAATCACTCCCAGAAACTGGAGTTGTAGATGGAATGTACCCAGTCGTTGCTGAAGGAAGGGCAGCCAGGGTAGTGCCTACTGCGTTGATGCAAGTCACTCTATTAGATCCCGTAGCAAGAAAGCATGTTGAGCCAATAGCTTTGGGAAAACATCAGACTCCATGGAGTATAGTACAAATGGGGAGACATACGACAGCAGAACCCCCCCATGTCAACTCTTTCATCACATCTATCTGTGGTCGCATGTAAGTATGTACGTGCTGACTGTCGCCAAGAGATAAACATACACAAGTAAGGATCTACACAGGCCTCGGGGTCGAATCCAGAAGTAAACGGAACACCTGGAGATTCACAGATAGGAATTCCACGAATGAATGTACATTTTTGCCTAAATTTTGGCGCAAAAAGTTGAAGACGAATCGAATAGATGGAGAGATATAGGCAGTACTTACCCATACGGGCAACATGATCCCTGCGGTCCACCACATGGTGTGGTGTTTGCACTACAGTTCGCCTATAAAGTGATAGTAGCGTGACGAGACAATAATTTGAATCGGTTTTGAGTCTTGACGCTAAACGACAACAATAACTACTTACCGTAGCCGCAAATACAGGAAGAACCAACTTTGATGTAGCCAGAGAATGGTGAAAAGAGAGGGATATCAATATTATTTGGAGATTTTTGGATTTCATATCCTACGATTAGTTTGTCCTTGAGGGGGTCAGATAGCGGGCAATTGGTATGAGATGTACGAGATTGTGCACGCTTTAAATACGTGGCGGTACATGCAGCGGGATTTTGATGTACTTTCTCGGGATGAACTTGTCCCCTGGCGTCAGGAAATTTTACGCCTGTTTCAATAGTCTCATGGCATAGCCAAAAAGGACATCACAATTATTAAATCATCTCCGAGATCATTGTGGTTAAATTGGATAGGCGTTTAGTCGCTGATTATGGGCTATGCCTCAGGTTATATATACAAATATCCCCATTAAGGTTGTTATGACATATTCAACTTAAGGCTAACAGTTATGAGTCGCCGTTTACTGCCGTTTTCATACTACGATATGCCATCATACCTAAAGTGCACACTGTCTGGGTCCTAAAGTACGCCGAAAGCGCACCAGAACAAGAACTAGGGATCCACTAGAAGTTGTCCCTGAAGCAATTCAAATTGACTCAGGTTCCAACCCCACCTGTATGTGTGACACTTCTTAATGTTGAATCGAGGTCGAACGCGACTTCAATTCATGTACATACATACCTCTGAGCCTGACACTAAATTGTCCTTCCAATTTGCCGTTGGTGCCTCAAGACGGGGCCAAGTGCTAACACGTCTCATGGCTAAAGTCTTACTTACGCGTTGTAAATCTTTTAGACCCGTACATAAGTGCTAGTTTTGGCAGGCACAGCATGACTGTTATAGGTTAAATTTATCAGACCTCACAGCTATAATCTCCATGTAGTCATTAGTATCCTTTCTGCGATAAACTTGGGCGCATATTGAGACGCAGTCGGAAATTAACTTCGACTGGTTCAAATGTATAGTATGCAGGCAGAAACCGTTGTGAAAAAGGCCTGCCGGGGGCCATGTCACAATAATTCAGTCCCATCGATATCGAAAATCCATAGAAAATGGAATACCAGGATTCCTTGCGCCAACTGTTTCTTTCTTTCTGCCTCATATTTCTGCTTGACCTACGTTTAGCAAATAACGTACATTATTCAGTGCGTCTAAGGAAATAGAACTTGGAATGGGGTGGGTGGTTTTGGAGCGTTTGCTATTATTAGGAAAATAACCCAGAATTTTTCAACGTCAGGTGTTGTGTTTCCATTAGCATGCACCGCTTCAACTTAGTGATCGCCTCATAAGCTGTCATTAATCACTCTTGGTCGTTCACTGAATGTGTATGCTGCACGTGAGTAAGAAGATTATACCGCATGGTAAGTGTTATAACTGTCTGTGCGGATTGGGACAAAGAAAGCGCTGGGCATACGCTGGAGAGATAGATCGGTGGTTGGGACTGAGTGAGTTTCCTTCTTTTGTTCGATATTTTTTCGTTTTGTTCTTGGACCTTTGGGATGGGTTGGGTTATAATACGGTATGGACGTTGGAGAAGTCCAGTATGTAGCTGTATGGCGTAGCTGAGCTCGCAAGCGCGTCGAGCAGCCTTGCACGATGGCGGTAGTGGGCAAAGGAGGATTGGCTTCGGCTATGGACGCGGCGCTGTCATACAGGTAATGGATCTAATCTAATCTAGACTACGGATCGGGCAGCCGGCGAGACTGCACTGCCACAACGTCGGTGGTAGGTGCCCTCGGTGGTCCGTGGTGTTTAAAGAATTCCTCATCGCCAGCTTCAATGATGACGTCGTGCATCTGTGTCGAGCTCGTTGATTCTTCCCGTCTCCTGAGCTTGGCCGTACGTCCCACTCTCCACTTGATCACCCTTCTTCCTCAACCCACTAACCTCTTCGCAGATTCATGGATATACTCATGCGGATAATATATGTGCAACGAAATCACAGGGAGCGGTCCGGTGTGGACCCAAATCCGAAAGAGCGCTAAGCGTGTTCGTAGCGACGAATGCATTAGTGACGTACTTCTTTCCTCCAACTATCCGTCCAAACTAGACACCTAACCCATCCTCCCCGATGATTCAAAGCGGCCTCGCATTACACTGGCTCATATTCGCCTAACCCCCGGACACGCCTATAACATGTTTATCTCGTTTGGGATTCTGTGGATGGTGTGGCGTCCTTATCCGGTTGGCCTCTCCCTTCACTTGAGAGTATGGGACCAGCGGGGTTCTTTAGTGCTACAGATATATTTCTCTTTGGGGGATGAACAGTGTTTGGTGTATTGGGTGCTTTGGGCAGGAGCCAGCCACGCATGCGCACGTCTCCGCATTTCCGGTTTACATTGTTTCACTTCCTCCTTTCTTGCTAAACATCATGCCATATTCAAATTTCATCCCCTCTCTGTTTTTACCGTCTCTCAACTTCCTTGCACACCTCTCCACTGGTCGGGTGATCCACTAGCCAAGTACCTCCCATTCGCACCCACTCTTCTTCCCCCTCATTTTTATATCATATCCCCCCCCCCTCATTGCACTTCCCTTCCCTTTCCTCCTTCAATACTGTTTAATGACTTCAACTCAATTCAC
The DNA here is from genome assembly GCA_964017145.1 of Agrocybe praecox. Taxonomy (NCBI): domain Eukaryota; kingdom Fungi; phylum Basidiomycota; class Agaricomycetes; order Agaricales; family Agrocybaceae; genus Agrocybe; species Agrocybe praecox. The sequence goes on along the minus strand of OZ024845.1, from coordinate 3,800,004 downwards.
ATCAATGCCAAACTTTTTACCTCACCCAAAAACCGGCGAAAAACCACGAGTTTGGGTTGTCAGGTAACCTGAACTCTGAAATCATGGAGTTTCGCGAATTTTCGGGTGACCTGAAAAGTTGATGTTCCCAGGCCAGCCCTCAGATGCGTTATTTGCGCGTTATTGACGGGATTTTCGAAAGGTGACGTCATGCCGATTTGACCCGAGCACCGCCACGTCATCCAAACATTGTTGTGTAACGTTCCCTGCAATGTCCTCTACTATGATGCTCTCTTGTGTATCTGCGCTACCAAGTTTTTGATTCATTAAAGTTGAGTATCTCGCAGGTGTGGGTAAGGGTCTTGAAATCAAATCAAAATTAGTCATTATCTTATACTTTTACCTTTCAATTGGCAACTGTAACGGCATTACACCGGCAACGGATTCTCACACTGAAGAAGCTGAGGGCGACGTCCCTAAGCCATCGTCGCTTTCTTAGGGACTTCCACCAGTGTCTCTCCCGAATGCTTTACACGTGCTATTATTGCAACAAGGAGCTTCCAGGGAGCAAAATCAAGCGATGCTCTAGATGCTTGTGAGTATCTTAGTGGTTCCTCCTTCGCAAGACTTACCTCTGACAAAACCCAGGCTAGTGACGTACTGTGTGGGCTTTTCTTTTTCTTTTCATCCATAGGGCCCAGCTAATTATCAACGACTGAAGTCGAAGGAGTGCCAGTCCGCGTCCTGGAGAGCTACGCACAAGCAAAGCTGTAGAATCCACCCTTCTCTCACTGCCTCGAATGGTACTCGAGAAGACGCGACGGAAGCCGCAAGCGATCGGTCTATGCAAGAGCTAGTCGAAGTCGATCGTATCCTATCTCGATGGATGCAGTACTGGAGGGCTTGTTTCACGGTCTGGACGAGGATATCATTAGACCTTGCCAATCATCCTCGTGAAAGAGTGATGACTCATTGGTGCGATTGATTCCTTTTTCACGCTAGAAACGGGGGCTAACCATTAGATGTACCTTGTCTCTCCAGTATGCAGATTATCGTTCTACCACACCTTTCAGCGGAAGAAACATATCACCAATTTAAGGTCGTTTTTCTGCCTAACTATGCCGCTGTGTTCAAACTGATCAATACCTGCTCAGGTACTTCGCGCTTCCGTCGAGCCTTTGTCTGATATTAGAAGAGACTACCCCGAGCTGGAGGTCATAATTGATCCGGACGATTACACGAGACTCAGATTCCTTCTCCTCATGGTCAATAGTGAAGGGGAGTTGCAAAGGGCGCGTTTTCTGCAGTGGAAGGACCCTAATGTAGACCGGTGGCGAAACATCAGCAAGAAAGATAGTGCTGCACTTGGTGGACCTGACTCTGGATGGGATCGTGTGCTTATTGAGGAGGTGAATGAAATGGATCCCAGCATAGTTAAAGAGAAACTTGGTCTAAACAAATAATTACCACTTATTCAAACGGGAATTTTTTTTTTATGTATCCATCTAGTGATAAAATGACCGTGAAATTATGTCATCTCAAACTACGAAAAGTATTTCTACCGTGTGTGCGATAATTTGCCTCGTTTTCCTGTATTTAACTTTCGGTCGCAGAGGTTCAAGCTGATTCTAACCGTAGAGCAATTGCACTTTATCGATTTGTCTGTCCATGCTTCATGATTAAGCGCTGTCTGATCTACGCTGCGTAAGCAGAAAATAGAAGTACCGAACATTCATATCGCCCACAGAATTTCAGAGTAGAATAGCTCAATAGCGCTCTTCTCCAGAGGAGCCGGATGCATAAAGCATCTTGCTGAGACATATTTACAAATATTCCGTCCGCGAAAGGTCGCGATAATAAAATGTCACAAACTTTGCACTCCTTAGAAGTGTTGAGTTCTATGTATCGAGAGATTGACGATGATGACTGCATTTTTAATCTCTATGGATGTCACGAATATCTAGACACAAGTATCAGTCGGAAGAACCAGGTAATGTGTGGTGAATCGTGATAATTTGAACGTTGACATGGCTCTGAGCTAGCCTGAAGGAAATGGCGGTAATTATCTCCCATATGCATGGATAAAACATATGTGCCGGAGACATGCGTGAGCATCCTTCTCGTGATACGAGGTGCGAATGGGCCAACTAATTCACAAGACGTCCTATCAGAAATTGATATGGGTAAAAGGGAAAAAAAAGGCTTGCTCCCTCGTAAGCTCACGCTCTCTTTAAATACAGCTGCGCGTAGATGAGTCCATGATTAAATATCTGGAACCTCATCGGACGTACGTCTAACACCTTCTAAACTGCTTCTGCAGGCACGTCCTTCATTCCCTCCGATGGGTAGTGGCTTCGTCCCAGGCGGACACTGCTTCGAATTTATTGAAGACCGAAAAATCATGGCGATGAGGACAAGCAGAAGGAGGAATAAACCGTTGTGCATGGTGGCCGTCAAATGAGGTATCGAACCTTGACGACCTGTTTAGCTGAGTTTAAAAGGGGGGTGTTACTAATTGCGATTCATCTGGTTCATAATATTAATATTTTGAATCACTATGCTGTATAAAAATACACGTACAACTGACAATTATAAGAAACTACGTACTATTGACTTACTAAGTGCAGACGATGTACAAGTTCTTTGAAGTTCGACAGTCAACTTACTCCAACGTACATAGTATCCTCGGCATGTTTCGGCATGCTCCCGATCATGACCCGGAGTTATCTTGTTCTCACCCCTGAATCGATCCGGATATTTGCTGATGCTAGACGTTCGCGTTAAACAACTTTCAACACCACAACTTCGATGCAGTAACAAAGCTTTGGGCTTCAACTCGGCCTTTCTGCTCCCTCTATCTATGCATTATTTCTAGGATCTCCTCCGGTAGCGCTAAAGCAGCACCTACGGTAGCTATGCATTGTAACATCTTCCATTGGAACCAACTACCACTTGTTGACGTTTGGTACACCTCGTCACCGCACTTGTAGCTTTGAAGTGCCGCAAGTCATTTCTCAGCAATCTTTCTCAAGAGAAATCCCTTATCCTTGTCGGTCAAAAGGAACGGAGCACGATACACGAACTTCGAAGCAACCATCAACGGAACATCGACCATTGACTTCTCCGACGACGTTGTGAGCGGCGCTGCCATTCAATACCGTGAATTTAACTTCAGCGGGTGATATTCGTTCGTCCGTTCCTTCGAAATGGTGGGTAGCTTGTTCCTTTTATTTGAGGCCCGAGGCCCGATGATGACACCAGTCATTTCTCTTCTGTTATTAGACACAGCACGAACTGGTGGAGAATCTCAAGTGTTTAGCAATTTTGTTCACCAAGTGGCTCTCATAGGGACTCAAGGAAGTTCCGGTGCGTTCAAACGTTCCATGGTACACTAATTTGTTGCACTTACTGACCATTATCTAGTTTTCAACTACAACTGCAATCACCGGGATTGCCTGACCGGCATAGTCAGTCTTCAGGAGGATGAGTACTATTCAGAGGTGCACGGGCTGGGGTACAAGAGGTGGGCATACAATATCACGCTTTTTCGGTCCAGGTACGCCTGCGTTTTCTCTTTATTGTTCAATTACTTTTCTAATTTCCCTCAATGAAGAGTCCTGGTCAAGACAGGGGCTAATGATGCTATGGCATACACTCCCGCTCCCCCAGACGCGGGCTTGGTTTCCAAATCACGTACATTTTCTGGGTGCTTCATGGCCAAAGCCTCTGGTACTTCGGTACCGCCTTCTTCACCAGCGTCAAGACACCCTCAACCTACTTCCGGTAGCACAGAAACGTACATCGACCTCCGGACTAGATTCAATACATCCCACAACCACTTAAGCGACTCCGGTTGGGCAGCCTTCTTGCCTTCTATCCGCAACGCCCACCAGCCCTCTTCCTGACGTTTACGATGCACGTCACCCTGCCCAAAGATGCAACAAATACCACGGAAGCGTTCGTAAGCACTGTACCTGCGCTGCCCTGTATAGGTGCGCCGCTGGCGTTGGCCTGTATTTGACGGATCAGTTACGGCCGTCAACGTTTCAACATCGATGGATTGGTCAACATAAGCGATGGGTTTGGGCTCAATTTCACCGCACCGGATCCTGGGCCACCTTATAGTGTCATTTTTGACGGCCTTGGTACTATTGAGAAACTTAACACCTCCTGAAATATGCGGGTGGTCGCAAGTTATATGCTAGTGATACTGACGGTATTGTATAGTACGCCCGGTGAGTCGTGTCGCTCCTCATCTTTATCTCAAATTAATGCGTTATTTGAAAGATAGTTGACTGCGGCCCCGCAAGGAAGAACCATCACTATCTTTCAAGAAAATTTGCGCCGCCTTCCACGACTTCGATTTCGTCTCTCCTGGCCCTGGCCTCCAACTTCAACATTAGCAGACGGACGCTTAGTATCTATCGCTCAGCCAGGGAGCGTTCAACGAGATGGATCCCTTTTACAAACATGCTCCGCTGGCTGTTGGTGGGCGGCACTCAGTCAAACGATTTCTTCCAGTCGCGAGGTATGACCTTACGTCGCAATGCACTTGAGTTGGGCTCTAGGCTAAGAAGGCTGCCAACGAACTCTCCTCAACTTTTGTCCATCCGATCAACCTCAAGAGACCCCGTAAACCTTCTCTTGTCAATAAGTCGATGGAGAACTGGGATGACGAAGTCATCTCCCAAGACGTTTTTTTGGTAGGGATTTTGTAGTATTCAACTTTTGTACGGGATAATTGTCATTATTTTCATATTTACCCTGGACGGCGTCTTAAGATCTTAACATGAATCTAAATCACTATCTCTACCAAGGATGGGTTCAGACAATTAAAATAATTATTTCCCTTGTATCCCAGCATTCGATGAAGGACCACACAGTCACCCTTGAACGTTAACTTGTAATACCAGCTTCTTCGAGTTTCGGTGAGGAGGTAGCGGGGACGCCTCAGACTGAATTACATGGAGGAGTTTCTCGGACCTCGGGAGTCGGAATAACAGCGTTGCAGAATGAACGATCTTCTTGTCGGCTGGTCCTAATCACGTTCGTTGCTGAAAGCCTTCTTATTTCACGACTGTCGCGACCATCTTTGCTAGATGGTGCGGAAACGTCCTCAAAAATATGCTAATTCAGAGGGTTTTCTTTCGTTTGTGTTTTCTCGTCTTAATAGGGAATTTGTTTTGTCGCGATAGCTTCTGGTTCGCCGTGCCCTCCATCTGCGTGTTTATGGCACCATAAATTGTATCAACATCCAACAGAACGTTGCAGTAAGCCTCCTGAGATATCACAATCTACCTCGCACGTAACATGGGGTTTGAACTTTGATCGACTGGCTAACGTTTTTTAGAGATAATAACAAGAGGGGGAGAAAAACCGTACACGTCTAATTTAGAATCAAAGGGCACCACTGTCCTTCGTTTCCGCTCTCATACCGCGCCCTTGCTTGAACCCCACTCACACCTCCGCCAAAGCGATCCTCGACCACAGTGGTAAACGGCCCCCTTCGTATGCTCTCCGCATCCGTCCAATTCTACTCCTCATGCAACCCGAACAGTGTGACTTCCATGCACGGCATGGCGCGCTTGTTCCATCTCTGCTGGTCGGTATTTTCGTGACGTGGGAATAGGCGCTAGGCTTTCTGGCCAGACTAACGTGCCTGAATGGTTCAATCAGATAAATAAAATGTTAGTATGAATGAAATCGTACATCATTGAACGCCAACGTTGCTTTAACCGTCCACATCAGCGCCAACTTTCCTACTGCAACGACTACAGTGGTGATGGCGAATTCCTTCCCAGCAAGCATCGGGGATAACGTGTTATTTTGCGATGGGGGTGTTCCGTGCATCCCAGTGGAGGTTAACTTGCGCTAGCTTCTTGGGTTTTCGGTGAGGAGGTAGCGGGTACGCCTCAGACTGAATCAGCTGATCCTAATCATGTTTGCTAGGGCCATCCTAGTGCACAGCTGTCGCAAATATTTTTGCTGGATGGTGCGCAAAAGTCCTCGAAAATATTTGCCAATTCAAGGGCTTTTCGTTTCGTTTGTGCTTTTTCGTCCTAATAGAGGGGGTTTTTTTTTTGCTGCGGTGGCTTCCGGGTCGCTGTGATCTCCGTCCGCTGTCAATAACACCAGAGACTGTATAAGCATCCGACGCGACGTTGCAGTGGGCCTCCTCTGATGCCATGATCTTCCCAGCACCCTTTCCTTCTTAACATGCGGTTCAATCGACTGCCAAATAATTTTTAGGCATCACAACAATACGAAAAGGAGGAGAAAAACATACACACACAAATTAGAAGTAAAAGGCACCACCCTTCCCTTTACCTCCCTTCCTCTCATATTAAATCCCTCTCGCGCCAAGCATTTGCTTCAACCCACCTCTGTCAGAACCAGTGGTAAGCGTACCCCTTCGTAAGCTCTCTGCAGCCGTCTCTCGGCATAGGTCCAATTCCACTCCTCATGCAACTCGAACGGTACAAATTTATCAGAGACGTGGCGTTCTTATCCCGCTTCCGGTAGTTGGTAATGTCGGGATTTAGGCCTACACGCCGACGTCTACAACAGGATGCATTTTTGCAGGCCAAATTAACGTACCTGAGCGGGTAAATGAGATAAATGAAGGGTTAACATAAGTGAAGACGTACATCATCGATCCGCAATGTCATTTTAACCGTCCAACTTTGCAACTACAGCGACGAGTGAAGTCACAAGTGGCGATATAAAGTGCTTTCTCAGATGGAAGCCGTCTTTTGCGACAAGGAAGAAGCTGGCTATGTGTTGGAGAGCGTGGCATTACAACTTTCATTTGTGTTCCCCCGGGAGGCTCGAGGAAGACTCGGGGAAGAAGGAATGTCGAAGATGAATCGATGACGTAGCGAGCGCATTAGGTGGCTATGTTGGATGCATTTTGAGTGGATGTTGACAAATATATATATTAATACGGCAATGCTCGGCATTTTGCTAAATTTAGCTTTGCCCTCCCACACTTGAAAGTACGCACGTACAAAGTATATTGACCGCAGCGACGGGGCGTCACAAAAAGAAGATATCTTAGTAAAAAAGCTGAAAGGCATGTAAAATAGGATAAATTTTTTGTTTGTTTTAAAAGTATTACCATACGTTGTGAATACGAATCAAGGGTCCTCGACTCTTCTTGCTGCGGCATTCAATGTCTTTGGCAAGACAAGGGATCGAGAAGGAGGTTCGTAGGATGTCGCTTCTCAGGATAAACTATTATGCTAACTCGCAGTATTCGTTCTTCAAGCTTAAGGTATACTTTTGAATGTCGACGAAGAACTCCAGTCAAGCCACCGATGACCTACGGTAGAAGTAAAATATACTACTAAAATTTTTAGCGTGCAACATTAACCTTTAGTTAACTCTGAAAAGGTAGGCAACTATATATAAGGCGCAAGAGAGCTACGAACTCCTGTTTTCCAGCAACTGGACCACAAGTAAGGCTAGACTTCCGACTCTTGGAAACTGACACCGTCTTTTTCCGTTCGGCGGTTATACCCCCGGTTCCCTTCATAATGCTCAGCTTCTGGTATATGCTATCGACAGCTGTACACGAGGAGCACCCATGAAGCCACACATCCATAACTGTCTATTTGAACGAGCACCTGTGCCAAGAAAGTCCTTTTGATTCATCCTAGCGATGTGGCCTCAAGGCAAACGTTCGAACGTTCATGGATGATGGCATTGATATAAATCTGCATCAGCATCCCGGTTTTATCCATCTGATATACGCACAAACCGCAAGAGAGAAAATGAACTGGAGAAACCACAGGAAACAAGGTTTGTTCCCCTGGTTGTTCATTTCATTTCTGGAACTAAATTGACCGTTGTAATAAATATAAATTCCATACAAAGTAGGGCCGCAATCAGCGTTATCACTTGAGATCGCTAGAAACACGCTCGTTCGTTCGTGAGCCGGTACCTATGAGATGAAGATGTGGATCGTGAAAAGAAAGCTTGAACACCGAACGTTCCGGGGTTGAAGCGCAAATATAGAACTCAGCAAACGCACGCCGGTCCAGGAATGCGGAGTCACTCTGCACGGGGAATATCAGTTAGTGTGGCACAGATTTTAGAAATATAACTTCCATGCGCTGAGTTCTTCTCTGTCGTCTTCATATCTTGATGCACTTTTCGAGATTCATAATCCAATCCCAATCCAACTCTGTGGCGCATCTGGAATTTAAACCTAGTCAGACCGAGCAACGATAATGATACTCTTGATTATGGAATACATACTTTAGGCGTCTATCAAATGAGTTCGGAGGTAATCGCGATGGGAACGAGGTATGTTCACGTCTGTAGGTCGAGGGTCGGTGTCTAGAAAATATGGGTGACCAGGGAATCGTGGGAGTTAATTCGAATGGAGCTTCCACGACCGGAGACGACTCCAGGACACAAGGACGAAAGCACAAAACCCAACACGGCCTAGTTCTCAAAACATCACAGATATTGAGGGAGGATCGATTCTGGAGAATGTTCAATCACAGCAAGTAGGGGAGGAATGTTGTGTCGCAGCTAAGATTCACGAATGAAACAAAGTTTTTACAGCTACAGAATTTTAACAGAGCGGTGCTTTTAGTGCCGAGAACAAGACAGGTATATACGAACAAAGGTGGGGAAAGGAGAAGGGTACGGGTACCGAGTTCGATGCGAAAACAGAAATGGGCGAGCATTACCAGGATGGTTTTCGATCTGGAGTGGTCAACTTGGGCTAATATATGAAAGGAAAAGGTCAAAGTGAATATAGGTGGTACCCTGGACGATCAGCAGGGCCACACAAGAACGATGCGAGGATATTTGAACCAGTTGAACTGGGATTGGTGGAAGACAGTGTCGGAGAAAAGCATATCTGTCCATCCTTAGAGATCAGTCAATCAAACTAGAACTTTACTATGCGTACCTCGGTAGCCAGAACCCACATTCACCAGGTTTGCGTCCCACCTGAACCCGTACCCATGAAAACGCGCCAACCCAACCGTGATGAAGGTCGAACAAACAACTCTGTGGGTCACTCAGTCAAATAATAAGTAAAGAAGGTTCGTAATAAGTGGAAAAACAGGGTGGAAAATATGAAAAGAAAGTGCTAGGATGGTCGTGGACGCGAAGAGGGGATGAAATAATATGATGCCGTACTATTTTGGACATTGTGGCGATGTTCGGCGTTTTCGGCAAGGGGCCTGTGTACACCACCCGTGTACCATTCTCGTACGGACGCGATACCAAGCGAATGTCGGTCGGAAGTATGAAACATAAGTGTCTTGAAAGCCTGAGGATGAAATGACTGACAAAACAATATGTTGGAGGCCGCAGAAAGAAAAGGTCAGGTGTTGAAAAATGAAAACGAGTCCGACGACGTGCGAAAATTAGTTCCTGTTGCGATGACCAGAACGCCGGAACGGAGCCTTATCTCTAGGCGAACTTTAATGGAGTAGTAAGCTACGGGAGGACTGGTGTTATAGAGGTTAAATAGCTGTAGAGACCGGTATAAAATACTACTACAAACAAAGGTCCGTAGTACGTAGAGTGAATTAAACAGTAACCATATTCAGTAAGTGCAGTAAATAGATGTGACCGCTCTTATAGACATAAATAAATAGTAGAAGCCGAGTTCAGAAAGTTATAGAAGAATCAGCGTGCCAGTGAGCATGCTAAACATGACAATGGCTAGATAAACGAATTGAGAAGTCTTAACAGGAACCGCTGAAGACGGTTTCAACGTAATATTCGCAGCCGCTACAGTAGCTACAGTGTATACTGAGCCGAAAACAGAGGTTACAACTCCGTTGGTAGCGAGTGTAATTGCCTCGCCACCTGCTTGGGTGATAACCGTAAATGCCTCCCCTCCAATAGCTATTTTAATAAAAGGTTGATATATATGAGAATGAAATGCATTGTAAAAAAGGCACGTACAGGTGACACCTTGGAAGACACCGTCTCCTATACTGGTGAAGCCTTTCTCAAGTTGTCCAGCTTCGGAGGCTACTTGATTTCCGATTGAAGCAGCTAGGTCCCCAACAATTTCGTGAGCATCGCAGGTACCGTATATGCAAATTAATTCACTCACCACCGCCAGTAATAGCAGAAAGGAGACCGCCAACTAGGGGGAAAAAAGTGTTGAGCAATGTACGATTTTTATAAAGAAAAATGTCTTACATTGGCGCACCTCCAGGTTGGCAGCAGAATGGGGAACTGGGGCAGGAGTAGGTTGCGGACTTGGAGAGGCAGAAACGGAAGTGAGGAGTAGAAGGAAGAAAGAAAAAGAGGTGAGCATCTTGGTGAACATCTCGAACGGAGTTGTAGTGAATAAATGAATTTAAAGGAACGAAGAACAGAAGGAACGGGAAACGGGGAATGGGGAGTAAAGCGATAACATACAGAACATTATATGTCTTTTCTTTCAAAATTTCCTAGGGCAGTGTCTGTGTACGATATAAAGATGGTCGTTCGTCGTTATGTTTAGTGACATTTTGCACGGCCATGATGTCTTAGTACTATCCATGTATCATGATCGATTCATCCCTCGCATTTTTACATTTTACAATGAGTTTAGATCACCGACAGCGAATTCAAATATTAGATAGAGTATCGGATTAGAATCGACTCTCCTCCGTGGTGTCAAAACCTTCTTGAGTCGTGTTCCCACGAGCGCCCATTGATCATATTGTAGTACGCGCACGACCATCCCAGGCATTTTTATGTGCTCCCACATGAAGCTCAGACAAACATCAAGAGCGCTGGCGCTTCAATCAACATAATCAAAATCCTGTCATTAGCATTCTCCGAGGTTGTCGGCCAATACTTCTCTTACAGAGCTAAAGGGCACTAGCGGTACCCTCGGGCACGGGGCATGGGCGTCAAACACGGAGAAAGCATATATAGACACATATGGAAATAAATAGCACTTCTATGAGCTAAGCCTATACGTACATCACAGAAAGGCGGGCTAGACGGAGGTCTAAGACATACATGTTACACTCTTGGGCAAAGCATCTTACGCTACTTCATCTTGTATCATTCAGGAGGCTTAACTACCACCAGCTCCGCAATTACCGCCATTGCATATCGCTTCTTCATGGGAACAATAAAAACACGCATATCATCTAGAAGAAACCTTCTCGACGTTGCACGCGCCGGAGCTCTTCATTACACATTGATAAATGTATGACTCGTGCGAATTTAAAAATGAGAACATCGCGTTTGATTTAGTCTATTTAGAACGCATCCTGTGAGCTGAGCGTGCTACTCCCCGATTCATCAAATTGTCCGCATGGCGCGATATCGTTGGACTGTTCTTGTGAAGAAATTTGTGGCAAGGCTCCAGACATACAAAAGCGTAAGTAGTACGTATGGTCGTCAAAGAGCCAGAATCAAGTGTCGCTGTGAAAATCACAAATAAAATTAGGATAGACAAAAATGACAAGATGAGAAACCGAACTCGGGCTGCATGCTATGCACCTATAGCCAGCAAGCACGATTCATCCGTCCTTGAAAGGTAGTCTAAATCTTTAGACCTTGTCCGTGAAGCTTGGAGCTTGAAGCCTCATGAACGGGCATACTGCCAGTTGCATAAGTAATATCCGTGGAGAATGACTCTCAGTGCTGATTTTACAACGAAATATTTGGAACATCAGGATACCTTATTGTGGGTTTATCTGTGAAATAATGCACTATATACTTAGATAAAAAAGCATTCGCTAGTACTACATCCACCCATGCAGACCCTATTTAAGTCTGGGTGCAGTAGTCTGTCTCGTTTAGATAGCGTCAGATGACAGAGCAAGACAACAAGCTCAGCTCATCAGATCTTGACGTCGTTCTGGTCAACGGAGGGTGCATCGAACATGTTCCAAGTTCCTCCAGAGAGCGTGACGGTCCCAGCGCGCCCTTGGGATGCGAGGCAGCCAGCGACGCTAAAGGTGAAAGCCGCCATCGATGATTGGAATGTTGACACATCCAACTTCAGGAGGGCCAGCGCACAGCTGTATGTTGTTAGAGGCATCCTACAATATGGAATGAATCAGATTTATCTTCAAAGATATTCAAGGAGAAAACTTACAGCCCCTCTGGTGTCTTGCAATGTTGCTGATCGCATTGGCATAAGCCGTTCCAGCGATGAGGAGGATGGCAGCAGCCGCGAAAAAGCGTGAGGTAAGGGTGAGCATTGTTACTGAGGAGAGTTGAGAAGTGAGCACCACTTCATGAGTTAGAAATCGCATGAGCTTTCAACGCAAGTTCAACTTCAAGCATAGTACAAACAGTTTGAGTTCATACCTAGGAAATCTGCTACCAGATCGTTGGTCGGTGTTCTATTGATTAAGAAAGATAGGTTTAAACATTTCAAATTTAGCTGGTATCGTTGCTACGGTGCACTATCAGGCATTCACGAATATTTTCAAGACCCAACGACAACATGCCGAGAAGGAGAGCAAGGACATCCATAGCTATATAGCACCGGCCTTTCCTTCGTTTTCCCTTTCTCGCGCCTTCTGCTTCCTCTTCGCACGTTTGAGCCTAGCTTCAGCCTCCGCCTCTTCGACCACAACGGGAAACCACCCTCTTCATACGCTCTCTTCAGCCGTTTCTCAGCATCCACCCAATTCCATTCCTGGTTCACCCCGAGCGGTGCCACTTCATGCACGGCCTGGAGCTCTGCTTCTGTCTTTGGCGGTCGGGGAAGTCGCGATGTGAGGCTAGGTGCTAACGTCCACAGCAGCGCATGCATTTTTACGCCAAAATGACGCGCCTAAAAGGTTCAATTGGTAAGAAGGGTTGGTTAATAAACCAAAACAACGCACATCATCTATTCCCAATGTCGTCTTCACTGTCCAGAGCATCCCGCAACCCCCTACAGTGACGAGTGCAGTGGGTATACCGAAGACCTTGGCGGCGAGCATCACAGACGATGCGTTCACCTGAGACAGAGCCGACATCAACGACGTGTTCGTCTCTGAATCCGTGGGTCTTTCCAGTAGATTCATGTTTGACTGTGACGCTGCCGACAACGATGCAGAGCCTGAAACTGGCGGGGCAGCGGCATCGGCGTCGTTCTTCTGGAAGGTGGGAGAGGGAGTCGACATAGAGCGGACGCAGGTGGCAGGTTGCAAGACCACGCCAGTGAAGATGAGTGCAGCACCTGCAAGGTTGGACAGACCCTCGGCCTCAGTTCTCAGTAAGGATATGAATGGCACATAAAAGAGTAGGCGCCGACGTTGCCAAAGTCCCAGATCCAATGGCCGCGTTTGTTTTCCCACTCTTTGGATTAACCTCCTGTTGGATGTTACTTGAGAGAGAAGAGTAAACATTAGACTGTAGCCAGAGATGCAAAGACGTACGTATTTTCCGCATATCATCAATTACAAGCATGATTCTGAGCCCTCCACAACGACGAGCTCGAGGACTTTGATGCCCAACCATCTGACACGAGACCCATACTACGGGATACCCAGCACAGCACGCCATCCACTGGAGCCAAAACCAACGATACATGGCGTGGAACTCGATTATTGGGTCCTCGACACACAGATGAAGCTTTGAAGAAATAGGCAATAGTGGAGGAAGGATCGAGGTCGACGTAGAAGTTGCCATCCAAGCACCCTTGAAAAGGGTTGAGAATCGCGTACAGCTATCCGTTAGATGTCTCCTGTGTGAAATTAAGCCTCTCAAAATGATGTAGCTGTGTTAACAGACTCAAGTACTCACCCTTTACGACAACTTGGTAAAATATTAAGACGAGGAGAAAGAGCCTATAACAACGTGCAATATGGTGACTCACTTGACAGGCGAAGGTGTTCCAAAAATAATGTTTGGGTTTAAACTGGGTTTGAATATTAATTGGGACGCCGTTAAGAATTGATATGAACAAATACCATTCCCGTTAAATTGCCCTACGGGCGGTTCCTGGACACTGGAATATGGGAATATGCAGAATCTGAAATGATAAAAGAATTTGGAACAGGATATTGACCTAATTAATAAGAATTAAAGGGTCAGATATGTGGAGACTCGAGAGCCGACTGAACGAGTATCCACGGAGAATCGGTGAGACCGTTGAGACCTTGACAGAAAGACAACAGAAAACCGTCAGCTTGATGTGTGATAAGAAGCAATAATGTTGAAAAAAATTGACATAGAAGGAAGTCTATTACATCCATGACGACCAAGGAACGCAGGTCTAGGTATGGGAAGAGCTCCGCAAAATCAAAGAAATAAAGGGACATACCACAACGACGTCTTCTCGAATTACACAAGACTATGAATTCGAACGCCGGCATATAATTGACGTTTCAGAGCCCAGCCTTCGTGCCATCGCCAGCAGCAGCGGAAACTATGTCCTCACATGCAGCTCATAGGCCACGCAGAATACCGGCTTAGGTTCGAGGTTCTCCTTCGCCATTTGAGTTTCTACTGTGGGTGGCTGTGGCTGTGCCATCGTAGCAGCCGACGTTGATTCGGATATAATATGCGTGTTATCGCTGGACTATCGATCAAAGGAGACCCGCCGCGCCTCATTATTTGTGCCCGTCCCAGACTAGGAAGATACGATCGTCCTCATACTACCTGCCGACGATGGTTGGCTCGTAGTTTGAAGGCTGCTGACCACGCGCTGAAGAATGTTCCGAATATATCGAAGAAAAGATGATGAATCAGTTAGTTCGACGTTGTAAAGAAATAGAGAGAAAGGATAGAGTGTGAGAGAGTGAGCGAGAAAAGTGTAAGTAGGTGTGAGAGAAAAAATCCACAAGAGAGGTATCCAGGAAGAACAAAAATTATATCCTCTAATTCGAAAGAACTACATATGCGAAAGAAAAGATATAGAAAAGAATACGTACCGCATCGTCCTCTCCTCAAAATTCTTTCTTAGTCCATAGGCACCGAAAGCACACACCCGTTATTCCCCTTCAAAAAATCGTTTGCTGCCCCGCCTCGCCGCGCTGCCCTTCGAATTGTACCCGACCAACGAGGATACAGACTCCTGAGGTTGGTGGTGAGGATGGGCGCATACAATACACGAGTCCTGCACTGGGCCATCCTTGTAGCTACCCGAAGGACCTGTTCTTGCGGATCCGTCCTATCCAGACCGGGGTACACTGTGCCCACCCCTGTTCGTCATAGTCGGTAGGTAACATGGATGGCAGAGCAGGATGAGAAGGACAATATCCAGTGGAGGATGGAGGTCTGTTCAGTCATTGAGGACATCAGGTTTTTGGCGTAGTATGTACATAACCAGCTAGCTTACTCGCAACAGCGTACGTCCCAATTGGACGGTGTATATAATGTGTTCGAATGAGAGACGTGAACGGAGCAGACATATGATGCACCAGTCTTGTCTACTTTCTTCCAGTTCGAACGTGGTGAAACTTGTTGAGTAGTCAGCACTTGGTATTCGACCAGCCATGTCACGGCGCTGGAGAGCGAATTGCTGGATTGATGCCCTGTCGCGCACGTTGTTGAAGTCTAACGGGTAGGGGATGTCGAAGATCGGAGAGGTACGAGTTAAAGTTATTACTCGGAAAGTGTCTTTGTTTCGAGTCGAGAGTCGAGACAACTATGGTTAGGGTGAAAGTGGATAGGCGTAGGTGAGAAATGGAAGGGTAGGATGAGCTGCCACCGGTGTCATTCAAAAGATAGTCGGAAGGAAGGTAACCATCCAATAAAAGGAGGAGAAATGAAATAAAGGAATAGAGAAATTACGTACGTCGAGATCTGTTAAACACCCCTCAGGCCTCAGATCCGTATGCAGCAAATAACCGCTAATCTGCCAGTGGAAAAGCTGATCGATGACATCTTCTGCGTATTTTTGTTGCCTTTGCTATCCATCTCGTCGTTCAAACAAAGCCAATTAGTGGCGGACGTCGAGGCGCACGCTCAATGGTTCATGGAAGGAATGTGGAAAGCGATAGAATCACGCCGACGGGCCAGTCACTGAGTTATGCGTCCCGGGAAAAATCGGCCCGACACACCAACAGCAGGATAATAGGTTTTGAGAGAAATCTGCACGTTAAGCAAAATAAAAAATATTTCGTACATACTTGTATACTCCATGATTTCAGGACAACTTGAAAAGAGCGATATATCAAATGTTAGCAATACCAAGGTTCCCCGTTCAAACTTATTTGTCCCACTTCAGCTTCGTCGTCAACGTTTCAACGCTGGCCCTCGGACGGGCCGGATCTCGGTCGAATGCCTTCCCGTTCTCCCACAACTCTCCCACGAATGTTTTCCAACACTTTTCTTCAAGTTTCGTCCTTCGGAGCACTTGTCGTTGAATCGTAATGTAATGGGAGAGTTTCTGAACAGAGGATACATTTGATAAACGAAAGAGATCATTGGAGGATGGACATGATATGTAAACAGCGGAATGGATCGATCATCGTGTACAACAAGGGATGTACGTACTAGGTGTGTCTATAGTACCTTTTCCAGTACGTTTCTCATGTCCTTGCCTCTCCCTCTCCTATTTCTCCCTCTCTTCCGCTTTCTCTGTCGCTCAAACCCTCTGTCTCATGGGCACACTTCTTAATAGTGTTTTTCTCCATCGACCATTCACTCCCTTCACACCCTGTTGGTCGCTCACCGGCACCCGCCTACAGTAAAATACAAACTCGAAATACGGTGTCAGTCGCAAATGCGCGCGCAGTCATGCACCTCCAATCTCGCCTTCCGTCTCTTGAATTTTCGTTACCACCTCTTCATCTGAAGTACTGAGGGATACGAGTCGAGTTGTTCCGCAGGCTGAATGAAGAAGGGGTGTCGAAAGAAATCGGATAGCCACATGAAACAAATAGCCGAAACAGAGTGGAATGGTATGGAAAGAGCGACTTACGGCGTGGTGTGTCTGTGATTTTGTGTACTCGGTGCGTCTTCTTGCCCATCGTTCGCTCTGATTCTGCTGTTAGTCACCACCACCACCACCACCACTCTCCCTTGACTCTCCCTGTAAGTTCGTCCTTGCTTATTGATATTCTCCGCAATTTATTATTCCCTTCTTTCTCTCCTATTGCTCACTTCGAGCTCCATCGTGAGTTCCCTTCTCTCGTACACTCTCCGCCACTCTCGTATCATTGACAATCTAATAACCTATACGAATAGAGAAAGGAGATATAGGCGCGGTGGCTTTGACTCACGCGATACCATCGTTTTATCAGACCATCGCTGGTTAACTTCCTCTCGATCGCGTCACTTTGCATGTTCGTTCTCTTGGCCTCTTCTTTTTCCCTCTCGGCCTTTATTTTTTGAACGCCCTCGTCCCTTGCCATCCCTTTCCATTGTCATCATGATGTATCCCCTAGCATCTTCTATCATCCAGTCCTCCCTCACATTTTCTCTCTCTCTTCTTTCCCCTTTATTCTTCCCTCCTCCCCTCTCTTTTTGCTTTCTTAAACCTCCTCTCCCGTTACGGTCCTTCGTGATTCTTCGACAACGCAGACACCGAAACGGAAACGGCGTGTTCACTATATGTATGATTGGATTATGATACTAGGATTAAAAACTAACCACCACCGCCAAAACGACAAAGAACCTGAGCGAGGCAGAACTCGGACGCGCAACGAAGAACATTGCGGGATGGATCGAATGAAAGAATCAACCAGCATCGTAAGACGACAGTGGCAATAACTTGCCTTCTTGGCTCTAAAACCCGTCTTCGTTTATCATTCAAATCAGGTGTCGTATCTTCTCTAATATCGCTCATGTTTTCCGATTTCATTTTTCTCCATCTCAGATCCCGTCTGCATTCGTTGACTGTTTATCGATTATTGATTATTGATGAGATTAGTACCATGAATGCAAGAGCAAAGAGAAATAATGCTGGCGACCGACATACACGAACGACAAATGCTTAGGAAAGCAAAGACGGAACATGGATGTGCGCCAGGAGAATAGGAAATACGATGGGGAGAATGGTGGGATTGAAGAGGGAAAGAGCGGAGGCTGAGGAAGGAAAAAGAGGCAGAGGGGGTACCGAGAGACGGAGAGAGACGGAGATAGAACGTGAACAAGAGAGGGATGAGGAGGTGGGTTTGATAAAGTGAGGGTACCAGAGAAGGAACGAACGGCAGAAACAATTGATTGAGGTCAGTCGAGGGGGGTCACTGAGTCAAGAGAAATATTCGGAAGATCAACGCTGCAGAGACCAGCTGAGCAATCCGACAAATATAGCTTGAGAATAGAACGTCGTTACTCGGCAAAGCGTAAATACACTGGGTGCGTCTGTGTGCCCTACCTGTAACGTCCTCCATGCTAATTTGTTCGTATAATCAACCTGTTGAAACTAATATAAGAGCACGGAGCTCTGTCTCAGTACGTGCGTGTAACGAACTGATATTAAATGTACCTAATATAAGAGCACGGAGCTCTGTCTAGATAATGTAAATAAGTAATAGGAAATAAATAGAATATTGTGGGTCTCATACCTCAGTACGTGCGTGTAACGAACTGAGGTATGAGGAACGAGAAAAATGCGAATATGGGCGAGTGTGTCACACGTCGTGACCGTGATGTAAATGGCGCGCGTAAGGTGCGTCATGTCATATACTACCTAGTTTCCAACACTCCCACTCGTGTAAACACGAAGTCCCATGGCCCTACAGAATTTCCAGTGTTTTTCCGTTCCCAGAGCTTTCGTAAAAATGTCCGCAGCGTTGTCCCCAGTAGGAACAAACCTCACCGTGGCCTGACCTTTGCCGACTATGTCATCTCGAAGATAATGGAATTTTCTTTGGATGTGTTTCGTTCGTGCGCGGAATTGCGCGTCCTTGGTAAGTGTAATTGCAGCTTGATTGTCGCAAAAGAGTTCTGTTGGTTTATCCTGTCCGTAGCCAATATCCTCGAAAAAACTTCGAAGCCAGGCAAGATGTTGACCTGCATAGCAAAGGCCAACATATTCCGACTCGGTTGATGAAAGAGCGACAAGAGTTTGCCTTTTACTGCCCCATCCAATAGCTGCTCGGGTGGAGATGAATACGTAGCCAGATGTTGACTGAGACGTGTCGAAATCGCCTGCCCAATCCGCATCCGAAAATCCATGGAAGTTGAAGTCACCTTTGAAATCCATGTCGGCAGAAAGATCGTTCCCATCGAATTCGAGGACCATGTCGGATGTGGCATTCAAGTAACGTAGGGCGCGTTTGGCGGCAATCCAGTGATGCGCCTTTGGGCTCGAGCTGAACCTTCCAAGTACCCCGACCGTGTATGCAAGATCTGGTCGAGTTCCCATCATGGCATACATGAGGGAACCAACAATGCTGGCGTACGATACCTTTTGTCCATCGATAGTCATTTCAAAGATGACAGTATCGTCGCCATCAGGATTGTTGATTGACAGGTGGGTGTTTGGAGCCATCGGCGTTGAGTAGGGCTTGGAGTCTGCCATCCCGCAACGCTGGAGAACAGTGTGGATGTATTGTTTTTGGGATAATGAAATGGTGCGTGCTTGTCGGTTTCGTTGGATTTGGATTCCAAGAATATAGGTGGCTGGACCGAGATCTTTCATCTTGAAGGTCTCTGACAGTTTTTGCTTGATCGAGTCCATGAATGGGCGTGAATTTGCTGCGAGGAGAAAGTCGTCGACGTAAACAACAAGGAAACAAATTTTGTTCTTTTCCCTGAAGACATACAAGCATGTCTCTGCGTTCAGTCTGAAGAAGCCTAACTCCTTTAGTTTCCTGTCAAGTGTGAGGTTCCAAGTGCGTCCAGCTTGCTTTAAACCATAAAGCGAGCGTTTCAATTTCCAGCAGTATCCGTCGCGAATGGGAACCCCTTGCGGTGGATGCATGTAAAGTTCTTCTTCCAATTCACCATTTAGATATGCGGTTGCAACGTCCATCTGGTCGAGCTCGAGATTGTACTTTGCCGCAAGGGCAATGATGATGCGAATGGATTCAAGATTCGCAACTGGTGCGAAGACTTCTTTGTAGTCGATACCATGTCGCTGGGTGAATCCACGAGCAACGAATCTGACTTTGAAGCGCTCTACGTTTCCGTTTGCGTCAAACTTGACGCGGAAGACTGGCTTTGAGGTGATTGGTTTTGCATGTTTTGGAATTTCAACTTCGTCATACACTTGGTTGTCTTTGAGGTTTTGCAACTCTTCGTCTATGGCGGCTTTCCATTGATGTGCATCTGGGCTGTGGGCTGCTTCGTTAATGCTTTGAGGGATTTTATGTCCATGGCTTTCATCGTTTGCAGCACCGGCGAAACCGGCGAAGTCAAAATTAGATTCGACATCATTTGGATCCGGGTTGATTACGTCGTCAACATTTGCGGGCATGTTGCTTGGTTCAACTTCCTCAGTGTCGGTACCTGCCAGGTTGTCAAGGAGTGCTCCCACTTCTTCTGCATCTACTGCAGACATCTTGCCGTCCGACTCGATATCTGTGGTATTTGATATCTTGCTGGCTTTTGCCTGCCGTGTTGCCTTTGAGCTTATTCGTCTGGTTTCCTCAAGCTTTTTCGCACGGTAATAGTCATTGTTAGGGCGGTTTTGACTGGTTGTTCTCTTTGGGCGAGACGCTGCGATAGAATTTGGGTTTATGGTGTAGACCTTGCGAGGCCGTTTTGGTAGTGGAGCTGATTGAGCTCCCACTGCTTCAGGTATGGGTTGGTTTTCCTCTCCCACTGCAGCTGGCATGACTGATGATGGTGTTTGTGTGCTAGGTCCCCCCCTCTCATCATCAGTTTCGTCCGAAGGTGTAGAGGGCCGTGGGTGATTTTTTGTTCGAAGAAAATCTCTGCATTCGGATGGTGTGTGACGAGTGTCGAGCGTGGATAGATCAATGGGAATATCCCCCTCCTCGTCGAAACGAACATGGCGAGAGTAAAAAACTTCTCGAGTGGAGGGGTCGTACAGCCGGTAAGCTTTCCTGCCAGATGTATAGCCTATGAAGATTGATTTTCTTCCCTTCGACGCAAATTTTCCAGCCCGCTGGTCTTTGGGTATGAGCGCAACCACAGTGGCGCCAAAAGGACGTAGCCACGAGACATCAACCTTGAGTTTGAATAGTGTTTCGTGAGGAGTATCGCCACTCAGGCCTGAAGCAGGTGCACGGGCAACTATGAATGCTGCAGTCATCATGGCATCGCACCAGAAGGAGAGGGGTAAACCTGAGTCGATGATCATTGCCGTAGCGAGGTTCACTAATGTCTGATTCATTCGTTCAGCTATTCCGTTTTGCTCTGGAGTGTCAGGAGCTGTAACTCGGTGGGAAACACCTGTCGTGGTGAGCTCCTGAAAAAATGCCTTGGATAGGTACTCGCCGCCGCCATCGGATTGAAAAAAGGTGGCGAAATTTTCGGAGAAAATGATTTCCCCAATTTCTTCCTTAAACTGAGCCTGTACGTCAAGTTTCCACTGCTTATAGATGTCCAATGCTTCACGCTTGCGTTTCATAAAATAGATCCAAGGATGCCGGCTATGGTCATCGGTGAAGGTAATCCAATAACGATAGCCTTGTCGGCTCGAGGGCTTGACAGGTCCACCAACATCAGAGTGAATTATTTGGAGAGGTTTAGTGGCTCGAGGACCAACATGAGGTTTTAGGTGAAGTTTCTTCATCTTGGCTAGTGTACAAGGCTCGCACAGTTTTGGAGAGCCAGTTACTGCTGAAATGTTTTGTAATTTTCCTGATGAAACCATGTTCTTCAGTCGTTCGTGGGATACGTGTCCCATTCTGCGATGCAAAACATTGATATCAATTGATGTGTGGGCGGACTCGGGCTGAAGGTTCGAGTGGTCCTTCGGAATTGCGTCCAATTTGTATAGGCCATGGTGGTCTCGGCCGTTGAGTATCCGCTGTCTCCCTTTTTGTTGTTTAACCGCACACTTTCCACCTTTGAAGATGGAGTAACAACCGTGTTTGTCTAGCTTTCGAACCGACACAAGAGTTAACTTGAAAGACGGGATGTAGAGTACGTCACTCAGTGTGGTTTCAATACACTTTCCGTCTATGGAATCTGCCAAAGTGATGCTGCCTATGCCGGTCGCAAGAACAATTGATTCATCGCCAAACTTGACTTCCTTTGGTGGGTTCAGTACTTGAAAGGTACTTGGGTTGAACCACTTTTGATGAGGAGTCATATGCGTTGAGGCGCCTGAGTCGAGTAAAAGATCGTTTGAGGTATCATTCTGCTTATGCTCAGACATGTAGGCTTGAATTCGTGTTATTAAAGCTTTATTTACGGACAGCGGTTTCGGGTTTTTAGATACTCGGGCAGCAAATTGTGCTCGCTCGTCATACTCGGAGTCTGACGATGAACTATCGCTTGAAGAGGCAGTAGCAGCATGCTTGGCTTTGTGGCTTGAATCCTTCTTTTGTTCCGTTTTCCTGTCCTTCTTCTTATCCTTCTCCCTCTCTTTTCGCTTCCGCAGGATGCAGTCCTTAGTGTCATGAGAGTTTGAGTCCGGGTGCAAGTCGCAGTGTCGTTTGCTATGAGATTTCCCTTTCGTAACCTTCACGTTCAGCGCGGATTCTGTGGTGGATGATCCTTGAATGCGAGCGGTTTGGAATGTGATGCGGTCGGATAACTCTGAAAATGACAGTTTCGAGCCCTTAGGCATGGAATTGAGAACAGAGGATTTAAATGTCTCCCATGTTGGGTCATCCGGAAGGGAGTGAAGTAGAAGAAAGGAGAGAAACTCTGGGTCGACAGGTTTCTTCATGGCGGTGAGCTTGGCGTCAGCAGAGGAGAGTGACGCAATGTGGTCCTGAACAGATGCTACATCGCCGTCCCATTTAGAATTTACCATTCCGACGAACGTGTAAAATGCGCTAACTCCGGTATTGGTATTTTGGTGAATGTCGACGAGTTTTTCATAGAGGTCCACAGCGGATGTTTGAGAGGCCGTTTCCAGTGCTAAGCGGTCGGATATGTGGTCTGTGATAATGCCATGTGCTTTGGCATCACGGACGTCCCACGAATCTTGGAAAAGCGAACTTGAAGGTGAGGCGGCTAGGCTTGCAGCAGCAGCAGCAGCAGCTTTTTCGGCAGCAACAGCGGCTCGAGCTAATCCAACGTCATTGGGGTCAGCATCAGCGGTTGCTCTGGTAGAGAGCGCTTTGGCTTCTAACGCTTTGACCGAGTCTGCAGTGTGTGGTGTCGAGGAAGGCTTTGGGGTTGTGATGACGTCGTAGACCTTTTCACGGCGAAGTTTTCCTTGGATGCGAATTTGCCAGATCTGGAAATTTTCAGGCCCGGTTAGGACTGGGCACGAGGTGGTTTCCGAAGCCGTCATGATTGTTATCAGGTGGCTGCGTGTCGTGGGACGATAAGGATGATCCGTGAGGATCTAGCCAGATCGGAGTGACAGGGAAGGCAAGGAGAGGTACCCAGAGTACCTGGGAGTTCGTGTTGCAGAGATCAGGATTATATGGCGCAAGCGGGGCCCATAACCTGTTGAAACTAATATAAGAGCACGGAGCTCTGTCTCAGTACGTGCGTGTAACGAACTGATATTAAATGTACCTAATATAAGAGCACGGAGCTCTGTCTAGATAATGTAAATAAGTAATAGGAAATAAATAGAATATTGTGGGTCTCATACCTCAGTACGTGCGTGTAACGAACTGAGGTATGAGGAACGAGAAAAATGCGAATATGGGCGAGTGTGTCACACGTCGTGACCGTGATGTAAATGGCGCGCGTAAGGTGCGTCATGTCATATACTACCTAGTTTCCAACACAACCCACCTTGAGCCTCCTCCGAGTCTTTGGGTTCCCTTCTCGATTTTCTTCCCTTTCACTTCTGCTTCTCCTAACCCGACGACCTGATTTTATGTCCAGATTGGCGAGAGTCATCGCATATAGGTGGATACACCACTACGAAGTTGACTCGAGAATTCAATGAGGGCATTTTGTTCGTAAAACACTTGTTTCTCCTATCGCCCCTTGCTATTCATTGAATCATACGGTCGTTGGTTCCCTCTCTCACTTTCTTTCCTGTTTTTCCCTTCCTCGCCTTCTTTCCGTCTCTCCAATCCACGTTTCCCATCTTTCTTTCTTTCGTTAATTTGCTTGAAGACTTGTTTGGTTGCCATACCGCATCTGGCCGCCCATGTCGTCTTTTGTCTCTTGAAATCTGGAGCTCTTGGATGGGAGCACAATCTCGGCCCTTCGCCACTAGCCAGCGCTCAACTCTCAACTCCCAGCTTCCCTCCCTCTAATTTTGCCTTCTCGTCCAGCGTGATGTAGCATACATTCCCACCTTGCCCTCACTTGTCTCCCTTCCCTCCTTCTGTCTCCTCTCCTTCCCTTTTTCTCTTCCGGACCTACTTGCTTCGACGACAACGACAAAGGCACTGGTATGAATGCCATACAGTGCCTGGGCCTCGTATTGATTTATTCAAATTTATCTTGTATATACGTACGTACTTAAAATACACAGATATAAATATAAAAATACCAAAAATGACGAAGAACCGCGAAGGGGAAGAAATGATTGTTAAAATTGTGAAATAGCAATCACCGGGTATGTTTCAACTGACTCCATGCGGACTGGAGCCAGTAGGTGGGGAGCGGGCCAACAGAGCCCAGAGGACTGACACGTACGAGCGACACTACGCGTTCGGAAGACCAATAAGGGTGAGAGCAGAATAGAGTGAAAAAAAAACGACTCACCGGGGTAACCCACAGAAAAGAGACGAGACACTCAGACCGCAAAGAAGAATGACCCCGGCGAGCGACAAACGTTCAAGACACCATCGAGCAGGGACCGGAGCACGCTTAGAGCGAGATGAACGTTAACGTTAATCGATTAACCCCGCTAACCGGAGACTGGAGCACGCTTAGAGCCGCGTGTGTGTTTACAGAAAATAAAAGAGCATGTCGAAATCACCAAACAGCGACGAATAAGACTCATACGACGAACGGACGATGGAAGGACGTGAGTGAATGATCCGGGGAAAAACGAACATTTGATCCGAACCCTAACCCGACATGGCATCACGTACGTTCGTACTTTTAGTCTTTCATTCTTTATCGATTTATCCTCGACTCTTTTCTTCAATCTGAATCCTATGCGTCAAGTTGCTGAACGAGCGGGTCATTACAGAAGGTTATGAAAGGATTGGAG
Organism: Agrocybe praecox; assembly: GCA_964017145.1. Classification (NCBI taxonomy): domain Eukaryota; kingdom Fungi; phylum Basidiomycota; class Agaricomycetes; order Agaricales; family Agrocybaceae; genus Agrocybe; species Agrocybe praecox. The sequence goes on along the minus strand of OZ024845.1, from coordinate 3,774,938 downwards.
TGCACATTGAATGAAACGACACGACGAATAACGCAGTCAAACGACGAAGATGGGGGATATTGATGGGGGAGGTCGGTGTAATATGGGAGTGAGACGGTGGTGGCACAGGGAGGACACACGTACACCACCATGCCAATACCCGAGACAGAGCCCACCAGCGCCTCCAAGCTCATCCTTAGACGCCAACAGCAACGCGCTACCGGGATCACCAACCGAGCCAACCAGCGACCGCTCGAATCAGTCCGGCGGGAACCCGAACGCAGCAGCACTTGTCCAGGTACCTATACCGGACGTGTACGCACGCCCAGCTGCCCTAGCTTACGCGGCTGCTCATCCACGTCGAACCATCCCCAACTTGATCAGGAGGGGCAATGTGGACAGCACCGTTAGGATGAGCAAAATTGAGAGGGAAATCGAGGTATTGAAGGTATGTTTTCTCATTCCTATCTTTTCCTTTCCTTGTGTATGGCCTGGCCATCCTCTTACGTTCAACGCTATCATTTGCACCTTTTGCTGTGAATAAATATTTTTAAATCATTTTTTTCCTCTCTATCCTACTATCTGGACCTCCATTTGCGCGTTTTTTTTGGCGGCTGGATTCCTGGAAGAGGAGCTGCGGCTGTCGTTCGCTTAAAAACAACTATATCTTTTCGTTTTTTTTTCTATTACACACCGACATGTGTTCTTCTGCCATCATTTTTACAATTTTATTTTATTGACTGACCGTTCTTTTCAGTTGAAGAGAGTCACGTATCAGCGACAGATGGGGCAGTAGGCATAAGCTACTCCAGCGGCAATTCGAACGTCGCGCCTACTCCTTCCAGAGCACAGGGCCATCGTCCGGAGGTGAGGAGAGAGAGGTCGGCGTCGTCCAATGCTGTCCCGCCGATCGTTACCCCCGCCGTCGCTGGTCAGACCAGCACCACTGTACCCACGCCAACCTGCAGCTGTTCGACCCAACCTGAGGCCTGAGGCCTGAACACCTCTACGAGAGCTCGCCCTCGTCACCTATTACTGCCATTGGCCCCTCTGTATCTCTCCTCACTTCTCCGCCACCCTCTGTCGTTTCTAAGCAAGCTGGTAATAAACCTTAGCCAGGTGCACCGCCCGCTGCTTTAGGTCTGAGCGAAGACGATCTATTCGCTTTTGGTGTCGGAGCTGCCCCTTACACCCTCTCACTACCCGGTCAATCCAGCCCTCCTCCTTCGTTCCTTCGGCTTCGAATCGTATTCGACCTGGATGGTATGCCTGAACGCTCCACAGCCGAGTAGAGGTACCCCTAAGGAATCTACTGGTCCAAGGAAGGAGAATGAAGAACAGAAACAACAGAAACAGAATGCTACGGATGATAAGGCTCTTCCTGTAGCAGCAGCACCACCGCCAGCTTGTCGTACACCTGCGGTTCCGACACCAGTACCTGCACCTGCACCGGCGCCTGTGTTTGTTCCTCCTGTCAAAATCCCTGCGATGATAGCTCCAGCCGTTCGTGCCACGCCGTATCTGCAGTTTCTGCTGGAGCAGACACGAATGTTTCCTCCGTTGGACAAGAGGGCAAAAGATCTTTGGTGGCAAGGATGCTGGTGCCAACGCGGAAGAGGGCACTGGATGTCCAAGCATGAGAGCTACGCCAAGCACGGCGTCTGGTGCATTGCAGACTGATTCGTCGATGGATACGACAAATAAAAGAGAGGAGGAGGAGAAGGAAGAGGAAGAGAGGAAAAAGGGGTACCAGCGGGAGGAACACACTTACGGTTATGGTTAAGCCTCTCAGCAGGAGTCGATCGCAGAACTAGAAAACGCCCATTAGCTCTGTACGAGAACCCCAACGCCAGTTTACAACCACCAATGCCCACCTCCATGCTATTCCCACCTAGTGCGGCAGCGCGTTCGACGTCCACGAACTGCAAAGTGTTTGCATTGTTATCGAATTTTTCTGCTCCTTCCAGCGCCTTGTCTTCAGTTGCGAACCCTGCCATGTTCTCGCCTCCTTCGCAGGACTTTGACGATGCGCTAATGACGGCGAGCGAGAGGGCAGATATGCAGGTGTCGACGAGCAAGGTGAAGGTGATTCAGTGGCTCAGGAGCAAGTCGAAGGGCAGGGAAAGTCTTGCTCCTCCGTATCCTGTTACGCCTAGCACAGAGGACTCGGATGTCGATAAAGATAGTGCATCTACCCTGACGCAAGCGAGCCAGACTCAGACACCCATGCAGGTGGTGGTTACCACTTCAACTTCGAGGAGGGAATTAGGATGCAGTCGTCGGTCCTCCTGGTTCAGCACGAAGCAGGAAAACCACCAGGGTTGTCTGATCACCATGATGGGTAGTGCAGCTTTAAACGGCGTCGATAAGTCTGGACTACCAATTCCCTCTTCGTCTGGTACGTTCTCAGCCTCGACGGGTGGCATGCTTCTTGGGCTGTTGATAAGGAGGCAGCCGTCCGAAGTCGCGTCGGGTGGTCCTCCCAGGTCATCCTATGGGCCCTCAAACACACTGGCATTTGATGATGAGCATTCCGTCGTTGTTGGCGACCCTCTGCCCTCGACTGGTGGCCTTGTGGCATCTTCCACCGTTGATCTTATCACACCCGTTATGTCGCCTGATCAGGGGGCATTCTCTTTCACCACTGGCTGTCTGTGGCGCGGTCGGACCGGTATATGGCGATTCATCGCAGGACGCTGAAGATGAAGTTTCGATGTGCGGTTAAGCTTAGAGTGGACGAGGTTAGATAGGCCGAACGATACGTTGGGGCAGTGCGTGTTCTTTTTCTTCTTTTTTCTTCGTTCTTTGCATTCCACATTTTCTGCTGGTGTCGAGACTGGACTCATACATCAACACCCGCTATCTTCTTAATTTCGTTTTCTCGTGTTTTTACTCCCTGTCCAGGCCATCGAACATACAAACTGATGATTTTTTCCCTTTTACAGGCGTGTGGACCTTTCGGCTGCTCGTGCCTAGGTGGCGAACGAATGGAATATATATCGTTACGAGCAACCCAGCATCGCCAACAATTGGCCGTCTCTTACCCAGGGCTCCGAATTCTCTCATCCTCCATCATCTCTTTATCGTCGTCATCATCACCCATCCAGTATCCATGCCTATGCCCAAACATGCCTACATACACGCACACGCACACTTGCATAAACTCCTGTAGCAACGAACATACACACTTACCCACATACCCACACTCAACAATCGCCATATCTATCCCACCCTTGTAACAAACACAGACCTGCGTGCGCTGCCACGTCAGATTCCATTCAATTTCTGACTCATTTGCAACGTCTGATTTTCCGACTCCTTGGTATTCGACGATGCTGCTTCGGGGATTCAATCGAATTGCTGGCTTGCAATTGGAATAAAGATCGGTGAAGGTGATCTAGCACGTCCTGGTCGGAACAGGAGGAGGCTGGGAGTGGAAGGAGCAGGAAAAATGAATACGAAATCTTCGGACCTAGGAGGGATAGGTGATCTCAGGCGGTGGATGGATGGTGATCACAGTTGTGCATCGTGCATCGTTGGGGGCGAGGGGCAAAGGGCGAAGTTTATTTTTATTTTTATTTTTATTTTTATATTTTTATATACATATTGCTTTCTGCGACGCGCTTGATCTCGTTACCTTCGATATCTGGGACTGGATTTCTGTTTTCCAATGACCGTGTTTTCCTTTTTTTATGTTACATTCCTCTTTTTCTTTCTTTGTCTTTTCATTCCTCTGATAGGACCTTGCTGTCCATTTTCGCTTTTTTTTCTTCTCTTAGTACTCCCTGCTTTCCGTCATCGGCCTAGGTCAACCAATCTCCCATCCATTCTTCATTATCGTCACCATCATCATCATTCCAACACAATTTCTTTTTACTTTTTCATTTTTTCATACCCTAATAATTATGTGATTCCGTTTTGATATAAACTTCTATTTGTTTTTTCCTCTTCTCAAATTCCATGCCACTTTGAACATCACTTCGTATCATTCACCGGCGCTGCCTACGCCTCCTCCTCGTCGTTCCTAACTTAACTCATTCCACTGATCGTACAACAGCCCAAGCAACGTCTTCAAGCCAATCCGCGCCTGTGACAGTATGAATGAATAATTCTTATTTCACCCATACCCATCTGATTGCAAGCTCTTTCTCGTTCAAGTCGAGTCCTATCTTGATTGCCTGTCTGTCTGTTGTCGACTACCGTTCCTATCAATGTTATCTTCTTCCTGCATGTTAGGCTGGAATAAAGAATCTGGTCATGTCCATGAGTTTCGAAAAGCCCTGCGGTTGAAATTCGATTGAAATGTTGAAAATGGCACTAGATGTCAGGTCATAGAGGAAGCGAGAAAGGTGGCTAGAGGCGAAGGACGAAAGGCGAGAGATGAGCGTCGAGACAAGATGACAATACACGAGCGCAGAGAGACTCTATATTTGTGATTTACATCGCTCGATAATCATTCAACGACAACGTGCATACCAAGATCGACGAGTGGGGTACCGGAAGAGATGGAAGGAATGGAGAAATGTTGCATAAAGCCATAGAAATACACGAAGAAGGAGAAACAATGAAATGGATAGAACGCACGGCATTAAAATTGAAGAAATAGCGAGCATAATACGATGCCGAACGGGGTATCAATAGATGTAGAAGTCAATGAACTGGCCAGACAGATCGAATTGCAGTGAGGGGACAGATATGAATATACAGAGAAGGGAGAGCACGAGAGCGGGCAAGATGAAATTAAGAGGCAACCTCAGATGAACACATAGGAGAGGAAATGATCGATATTTCTAGAATTGCACGATAACGAACAGGTATGTTTGAAATATGTACTGGACCGCGGATTCGAAGTGTCGTGTTAATGAGAAGAGGTGGGGTGTACAGAAAAGGAGAGACACAACGATTAAATATTGAATATTGAACGTTTGAACGTTAAGCAGGGAAAAGATCCTGAAAAGAAATCCGATTTGAAATGGGGTCGTACAAAACCGAGAAGCGGAGAGACAGCCAGGTAGGCGTCTAAGGGCAAAGTGAACAAAAGAGAAAGGGACGAGCCACCGGAATGACCTTCCACTCGATGTATTCCATCACACCTTCCATCCTGCTTGACACCACGGTCATTTGATCACTTTCAGACTCCTGAACATCTTCCTGTTGTCGTCATAGGTCGGCACAGAGGAATGACTTTGACGCTATCACGATACACGGCAGGCGAGAACAAGGACAAGGAGAAGATAGGAATGAGTGGTACGTGAGGCCTTGAGGTGCTATGGGTGGTTTGAAGCACAAATGGCGGCGGTAATGCACAGGAAAAGAGGCGACACATACCGATAATACGGGGGAATGTCGCTGCCAGCTACGCAATACACAAACCACTGACCAGATACCGCAGTGAGAGGGATAGCTAGGTGAAAAAACAGGGGGCGCAAGGACTAGAGAACTAACAAGGTAGACTCAACACACAGAGCTTAATGTGCACAGAAAGTGCATGAACGAGCAGAGAATACAAACATCGGAGCCCCGGATCCGGACGTGTTTGATCCGAACTCTAACCCGACATAACATACCGTACTTTTCCTCGACTCTTCCTCTTTTGTCCTTACATGAATTTACCCATCATTCTATCTGCTCTTCCTTTTCCTCGACTCCATTCTTCAACTTTTGTCCTCAGGATCTGAAATGGACATCTGAGGTACTAAATGATACGAAAGAGGGGGCGTTGAAAAGATTCGAATGACGCACATGAAACCAAGCCAAACGAACCAACCGGAACGGAATGAAATAGGAGGAAAATTCGTTAGCGACTTGGAGCGTACATGCACTGGGAGAACCTATGGCTTTGGTTCGGGGTGCGTCTTTCCCATCCTTTCAGTTCGACTTTGCTTCTCTTTTCCATTAACCAGACGGGGTTTGTTAATAACTTCATCGATACTCCTAGGAATGCACAAGGTCTCTCGGATATTATCACACAGTCAAGAGCATTCATGTCCCCGACGGCCAAGGCCAAAACTGCCAAACTCAGTACGTACTTATCGCCATTTCATATTAAAATTATCTATCTGACTTTGGCATTTACCTTCTTTTTACAACAACATTTAGTCCGAACCTTATTGGACTATTTCAACTCCATCTCTGACAGCTAACAAATACGAATGAAAACCCTCACAGATAACATCACATGGGGGAAGAACGATAAATGAATTTTCTTAAAGCACAGTCTGGAGACTCGTCTCGTCCCTCGAAAGTGGGGTGTACCGCGGGATTGGAAACGTGGCGAAAGGCAAAGTACGTCTTACTCTCTCCCAATCCTTCACTTGTATCCTCCAATCCTCATATACACCTTCACAGGCCGCCCTTACTTCTTCATGAACAGCCGCCAATTCAATATACTGCCCTCCCTCTCTACAAGCTTCCTTGGATCTTCAATCGGGTATTCTACACCCCTACCCATACTTCTTCGTGGCGTTTGGGAATCTCACTGCGCAGGGCGAGGAGTCGGCCCTAATAGGGGCATTGAAATACATGCTTCTGTATAAAGTCATGTTGAACCTCGTGCGTCTTCATCTCTTTCCTTATCACCCAAAAAATCTCATTGTTTTACTAGTTTTACTCGACATTCTATTTCTACCTACAGCCTGAAGACGTCAACTCGCTGCTGACTACCAAGTTGGCTCTGAAATACGCCAACGTACGTGATATGGAAAGCATGCGCGTCATCGCTCGTACGCACCAGAACTGGAACTTGGCTGATTTTGAAAGGGCGTTGAGGGATTACAAGGAAGGTTCGTTTTGTAGTTTCCTTATAACCTTCCAAATTTAAACAAGATTTTGATTTTATATAGAACTCTCCTCCGACCCAACGATCCGCTCGCACCTCGCCGCGCTATACGATACCCTCCTCGAACAGAATTTGCTGCGTATCGTCGAGCCTTACTCTGTGGTGGAGGTCGCATATGTGGCCGAGACTGTAGGACAGGAGAGGCAGGCTGTGGAAGCCAAGTGCGTACCTCTTTCTTTCTGTGCCTTTCGACCTCGAGTAGCTCGCTAATTATGTATCAACCCTTTTGTGAATCCTTCTAGGCTCTCACAAATGATCCTCCACAAAATCTTCTACGGCGTCCTCGATCAAGGACGGAGATGTTTGATCGTATATGATGAACCTGAAGCTGATGTGTGTTTCTTTACTTCCTTCTATTGTCGCATTTTTCTGACTTGATCATGTCAAATAATCAGAACACGTATGGAGCTGCTATCGAGACTCTGGGCCAAGTCACCAAGGTCATCGAATCCTTGTATGCAAAGGTATGTTTCCATGATATTCTTATGATCATGAGGCGAAGTAACTGATGGTTTTCGCATGTATAGACTGAGAATCTATAATTTTTGCATTTTATCTTGGACTGAGAAATGTCTGAGCCGGAGACTGGAAGATTCGCACTTCGATGAATATGATGTAAAATAATTTATATAATTTTTTTTTCGTTTCATAGACTACCTACGATTATGAGCAGCCTAGAAGAAAATTTACATATATAGAATCCACCTTGGTCGATCATCGCCAAATGCCAACGCCATCCACCACCGGGCATACACCATCGTCAAACTCCTCTTAACACCCCTAACCACCAACGCGACGCCCCTTCCTCCCTTCTTGCCCCCCTCCGCAACTCTCGTCCCGACCCAATGCACCCCATACACCAAGAACTGCATCGTCATTATGAGGCCTACGATAAACGAGACGAACAGATCGCCTTGGGACCACGCGTCCAAGGAAAATCATAAGTGAGAGGCAGATGAACATGCATAGAGAGGGCACGCACGCGGAGAGGGCAAAGAAGTAGGTGTCGAATAAAAAATTTCCTCGGGTCTGTATCGTCAATTCGGATGAACGATTGGAAGAAAGCAATTTAGAGTTTAGAAAGCGAATGAGACTTAGGAGAAAAGTGTACTGACGATGAAAGTCTGTAGTCCTGCCCAAATATATCGGAAGAGGAACCACCCATCGCATGCGATGCCCAGACTGGAAGCCACGCTGTTCGCTGCAACTGCGCTGCAGGCGTACGAGTCGACTGAATATTGAGTCGGGGGATATGGAGAATACTGCTGTGTCCACACTACGAGATTCAAATGATAAGTCAGAATATGTTCCTTTGTATGAAGAGTGTTGGGATTGACTTACGCAGCTAGAGCTACTAACTAGAGATGTTAAAGAGAGTCGAAGGTATAACAAAGTAAGCAAGACCATTTTTATCATAGAAAGACAAAGATCAAACATACCAAACCACCAACAAAAGTCCACTCCTGCTGTAGCCTCGCAAACACCTTCGCATAATCATCATCCCAATCCACCGACGCCAGCTTGCTATACATCGTAAACACACGAATGGTCTTCTCCGGCTTCGTCAGGTTGGGCGAAACAACGATCTTCTCCGTATACAAAGGCAAAGGTAAATCTGACATGAAAGCCAGCCATCCTCTTGTTTTCGACTTGACACCGCCATCGTCCAAGTCGCAGTCGTGATCAGCGTGCTCAACGAGGCGGATGACTTCTCCGTTGGGCCCAGAGCGAATTATGAGCAAGTTGGTATATTCGTAGTCTTCGTCGTCGCCGACACAGGTTTGGCAAATGGCGTGCGTCATCGCTGCACACAACACAAGGAAAAATGAATAAATAAATAAAAGTGGACCAATGATCCAAAGACCATAAAAGAACGTACAAGGCCACCCGAGGAAAGATCATTCTTTGAATCAGCTCAACAGGAAAATACGGCCCCAACACCACGGGCACAAGCGGCATGGCACACTTCCCCGCCACCGCAATCGCGCTGTTCAGTGCGGTGAGGTGCGGTGCGATACACCCTACAGCCAAATAGGGGAGGGCGGCTGAGAGTGGGAACGAGGGTGGTGGGGAGGTGGAAGGGTCTGTCGGTGATGACGTTGATGGTGTGTCGGCTCTAATTCGACGCCTTCGTGGCGAGTCGAAGAGTGGACCCGAAGGAAATACAATGGATAAGGAAAGACGAAGAGAGCGATGGGAAACTGCGATTCCAAATTTAGACCTCGACCAAATTGTCTCGGCCTCGGGGATACTATGCGATCCAGACCAGCTGCTTTGGCAAATCCAAATTCGAGGAGTCCACGCTTTCCTCGCTCTCGTAGCCGTTACTTTATAATGTTTGTAAAGTACATGCCACATTGTTTCTCTGTTCAAAACACAACACTATCACACAGTTGATCGATAATTACAACATACTTGACACTGGCACGATACTTCTCCATGACATGCGTGGGACATGCGGCTGTGCCATGAGGCATTGCACGCCAGATTCGACTTCATTCTTCCGATTCTCTTCCCTTACGCTCATAGTTCTCTAAATGGCAACCAATAAACCGTCACCACTTCGCGCAATCCTAGGAAGTAAGATCGCGACATCTACAATGACCTTGTCTTCTGCTTATCTTCATCTAGGTATCGAAGTTTCTGGCAACGTTGGCAGTGGGGTACGATCAAAGTACTCTATACGGATTTCTGTAGCCGGCAAGGAGGTTATAAAATCGACACATCCCAACCCTCGCACGCCGGTGCTGAAATGGGAATGGAATGCCGACAATGAAATGTGAGTCTTGGTCTTGTGAATGACCTCTTGGTTGATATTCACCTCTTGGGATCAGCTCGTTCGAGCCCTCGTCAACGATTAAGATTGTCGTCTACCGCGGATTCGGGACCAACATCAATCTGCTCAATTTTTTAGTGGTACAATACGAGGGGAAAGTCGAAGCCCTGCTCGGTAATAGTGAGTACAATGTCTGCTATATGCGCGTATTCATCTTGAAGGAGGTTTAATTAGACGCCAGTTTTGATTTGACGGATAAGAAGGGTAACGTCGTTCCTGCCAAAATGAAGATTACATTGTCTGCTGTAAATGTGCAGTCCGGGGATCCCCTTCCACAAGATAATCCCTATCTGCCAATCGGTGGGCTCTCTGACGGTGTGGTCGAGGCCGAAACGGGGGTTCAGCAGGCGAAAGCGGTGGGAAGTGTTGTCTACGAAGGGCTGAAGATAGTAGTGAAGGGACTTTACGATTGCTCTGATATGTTCCTACCTTTGAAGACGGCTGCTGGGGGAATTCTCACAATTATCGATTTTGTCGAGGTGTGTGTCTCAACGGACAACAACACAGACTCACGACTGATTCATCATTTATTCTCGCGGATCAGAGGGTGTTGGACAATAAGAAGGAGCTCAAAGAGCTCAAAGGAAAGCTGGAAGCTATTCTCTTGATCGTTAGGAAGTATAAAAAAGATGGCGGCATAGGCGCGATTAATCATCGGATTGAAAATTTTCGCGAGTGCGTCGCTTCTTCGTGTATTTCAGTCATATCTCACACTCGCCCATGCTTTCCAGTGCCATCATCGCCCAATTGAAGAAGATCGAAGAGCTGCAGAAGCGAACACTGTTGACCCGTGCTGCCTTGGCTACGAAAGATGCCGATACAATTCTGAAGGCATTGCGGAGCATCATCAATTTGTGCGAAGTCTTTCAGGTTGGTTTCTCAAGTTATCGACAAAAGTTACGTTTATATATTGATGACATCTTAAAGATCGATACCCAGCTGAATATCGAAGCAACAGTAGGAGAAATCGTAGAGGTACTATACTCTTGCTATCCCGAGAAATATGGATGACGCTGATAGAACACATCTGTAGCACCTGAATTCCGGTGAGATAAACTGTCAATAAGTGTTGTATTTTGTGGGGCTCACAAGACCATAGGTCTCATCGACAAACTCAATCACGAAATGACATCCTATAAAACTCGACAGTCGTCTTACGGCGATGCTACCGGCTGCATGGAAGGGACCCGTGTTAAGGTCCTCGAAGATTTGGAGGCTTGGGCCTCGGACGCCGATAGCGACAAGGTATACTGGATGGTAGGCATGGCTGGAATTGGCAAATCGACCATCGCGCACACCTTCTGTGAGATGCTCGAGGCGAAAAACATTCTCGGCGGCAGCTTCTTTGCTTCTCGAGCATCTGAGAAGACGTGGAATGCGCGTCTCATTATCCCTGTTATTGCGCACGCGCTCGCCAGAGCTTCACCTGCCATCAAAGTTGAGGTCGTCAAGGCCATCAAGGGTGACGATAAACTGGCGGAACCGACCTTTAATAATATGAATGAGCAGTTCAAGCAGCTCGTTTATAACCCTATTCGAACGACTGCTGGCATGATGGACAAGATATACAGGGTTATCGTCATTGATGCTGTCGATGAATGTGTCGACCCTCGAGTTGTCTCTGCATTCATTAAACTTGTTCTTCGGTCGGCATCTACAATTCCTCTGAAGGTGTTCATTTCCAGTCGTGACGAATCTCCGATTAACGATGCCTTCAACTCCGGGGATAACAGAGCAAAGGCTTTCTATCTCCACAATATCGAGGAGAATGTGGTCCAGGAAGATATCCGCAAGTATCTCCAGACGTCCTTAGCCAACATCAGGAATGACGACCGTCGTCGTACTGCAGAAGAATGGCCCTTGCAATCCGAGCTAGACGGCCTCACTGCACGTTCCGGTACACTCTTCATCTACGCAGCAACTGCGGTTCGTTACATTGCCAGCGGTGGCAAGCGCTACAAGTCTCGTCTTTCCAAAATGGCTGAACAAGGCCTGGAATCGGTTGGCACCGAGTTCAAAACTGACATTGACACTCTTTACATATGTATTTTGGAAATGGTCTGTAAGGAGAAGCCGTCAGATGAACTTACTCCCATGAGGGACCTCATGTTGATCATCATATTCCTTCGAAATCCGTTGCCAATGGAAGCCATTGAATCTCTATCTGAAAGGAACGACGTGGACGAGCATTTGTCGCCGCTCGCCTCTGTTATTCACATTCCTGAACAACCAGGGGCCGTGGTTGCTCCATTCCACGCCTCGTTTCCTGACTTCATAACCAGTCCTGTCCGTTGTTCTCCTGACCGTTTTACTTCCGAGCGCTCCTCATTCCGTGCTTTGGATGCTTCAGAGGGTCATCAACTGCTAGCTCTCAAATGTTTGAAGCAGATGAACCGGTCACTAAAGTACAACATATGCGACATCCCCAAAGAATTAACAATTTCGCATAGAGAAAGGACCAACTCTGTGGAAAACGTTGGCAAAATCTCTGAAGCGCTCAAATACTCATGTGTCTATTGGGCTGCTCATTTAGCAGAAGTTAAGGTATTCAATACTGAACTTGTTAACACTCTTCGCCATTTTCTGCATGAACATCTTTTGCACTGGGTCGAGTGTCTCAGCATGCTGGGGGAATTAGAGACAGGACTGAAATCCCTCAGCAGCATTGCCACCGTTTTATCAGTAAGTTGTGGACCAGAATGAAGACTTTTTTTTTGTGAGTCTAATAGTCTTTTGATTGACAGAGCTTTCAATACCATGATCTTTGTTTGTTTGTTGATGACGCCCGCCGATGTCTACAAATGAATTTTGAAGTTGTCCAGAAACACTGCATGGAGATCTACCAGTCTGCACTTGTTTGGATTCCGAAAAAATCATTGATACGCAAGACCTATGTTGCAGATGTCAGCAGAGTGCCAAAAGTCATTCTTGGATTATCTGACTTGTGGAGGGCAACAGAGCACGTTATAAGAAATGGGTCAATGGTGAACTCTGTCGCATTCTCGCAGGATGGTAGCCAAGTCGTCTCTGGATCAGACGACAAAACAGTCCGAATTTGGAATGTGACAACGGGTGGGGTGGAGACTGAGCTGAAGGGCCACACAGATTGGGTGAGGTCTGTCGCATTCTCGCAGGACGGTAGCCGAGTCGTCTCTGGATCAGACGACAAAACAGTCCGAATTTGGAATGTGATGACGGGCAAGGCGGAGGCTGAGCTGAAGGGCCACACAGATTCGGTGAGGTCTGTCGCATTCTCGCAGGATGGTAGCCGAGTCATCTCTGGATCATCCGACGAAACACTCCGAATTTGGAATGTGACAACGGGTGAGGTGGAGGCTGAGCTGGAGGGCCACACATATCCGGTGAACTCGGTCGCATTCTCGCAGGACGGTAGCCGAGTCGTCTCTGGATCAGACGACAAAACAGTCCGAATTTGGAATGTGATGACGGGCGAGGTGGAGGCTGAGCTGAAGGGCCACACAGATCCGGTGAACTCTGTCGCATTCTCGCAGGATGGTAGCCGAGTCGTCTCTGGATCAGACGACAAAACAGTCCGAATTTGGAATGTGATGACGGGCAAGGCGGAGGCTGAGCTGAAGGGCCACACAGGTTGGGTGAGGTCTGTCGCATTCTCGCAGGACGGTAGCCGAGTCGTCTCTGGATCAGACGACAAAACACTCCGAATTTGGAATGTGATGCCGGGCGAGGCGGAGGCTGAGCTGAAGGGCCACACAGATTGGGTGAGGTCTGTCGCATTCTCGCAGGACGGTAGCCGAGTCATCTCTGGATCATCCGACGAAACACTCCGAATTTGGAATGTGACAACGGGTGAGGTGGAGGCTGAGCTGGAGGGCCACACATATCCGGTGAACTCGGTCGCATTCTCGCAGGACGGTAGCCGAGTCATCTCTGGATCAGACGACAAAACAGTCCGAATTTGGAATGTGACAACGGGTGAGGTGGAGGCTGAGCTGAAGGGCCACACAGATTGGGTGAGGTCTGTCGCATTCTCGCAGGATGGTAGCCGAGTCGTCTCTGGATCAGACGACGAAACAGTCCGAATTTGGAATGTGACAACAGGTGAAGTGGAGACTGAGCTGAAGGGCCACACAGATTTGGTGACCTCTGTCGCATTCTCGCAGGATGGTAGCAGAGTTGTCTCTGGATCATCCGACGAAACAGTCCGAATTTGGAATGTGATGACGGGCGAGGTGGAGGCTGAGCTGAAGGGCCACACAGATTGGGTGAGGTCTGTCGCATTCTCGCAGGACGGTAGCCGAGTCGTCTCTGGATCAGACGACAAAACAGTCCGAATTTGGAATGTGATGATGGGCGAGGTGGAGGCTGAGCTGGAGGGCCACACATATCCGGTGAACTCTGTCGCATTCTCGCAGGATGGTAGCCGAGTCATCTCTGGATCAGGCGACAAAACAGTCCGAATTTGGAATGTCACGACGGGCAGTTCTCAATCAATGTCCACTTCAGACGAGTCTGTCACATTTCCCGATGGCAGTAGAGTGAACAGAACTAATCCCTACGAATTCTGCATTTTTTATCACTCGCAGCAATCTTCCACTCTTCGGATATCAGACAATAGTGAATGGATAATGGCCAGCCTCCGTCACTGCTGGATCCCCCCTCAATATCACGACATCTCCTGCTCCTCAACTTGGGGCAACCAAATATGTTTGGGTTACCGATCCGGCCTTGTAGTTATTTTTGATATGAATGCAGCACTATGAATAGTGGCAATGTGTTTTCAAACAATGCCTACCTTCTTTGTATCTTCTTTTGCTATAGGCCTTCTACTTATCATATATTGTGGTGAAGGTGGCCTCATTGTGTGAGACTAAGGGGCAGTTTTGACACACGGAGAGGTTCGCGCAAGGGAATTCCAATGCGCGCGTGTATGGATAAGTACACAGGGATTTATCTTACACATGTGAGGGATGGATTAATTATTCAACTCTGGCTACTATCGTCATTTGTTGGCTGAAATACGGAAGGTTATTTATACAGTGGGGGACAAAACCGTTACAATGTTTTGTACATTTCAAGTAAACCTGAAATAACTTGGGAGCCAGGCAAGCTAGAACCTTGAAATTTTAAATGTAGATAGTCCTGGATGTTATCTACCCAAACATATGTCAATGATTATGTAAACTCCATTTTTTCCCACACTACAAATTATTTAAAAGTACAAGTACATTGTAACGGTTTTGTCCCTCTCGAAAATTATATACTATTTACACTATTCAGTACTTGGTATAGCCTCCCTTGGCCTTAGAAACAGCTGCAACCCTTCTAGGCATACTTTCTATCAAATTCTGACACACAGAGGCTGGAATTTCATTCCACACCTTCTGTGTCCTTTCCCAAAGTTCTGCTATGCTAGAAGGGGCTGTTTCATAGTCTCCAAGCCTTGCCTTGAGATGAAACCAAAGGTGTTCAATTGGGTTGAGGTCTGCTGATTGAGGGGGCCACACCATAACTTCCATACCACTGTCTTTTAGCCAGTTCATGGCCTTTTTGCTCTTGTGCTTGGGGTCATTGTCTTGCTGAAAAATGACATCCTCTGGGTTCTTGTTGTAATATGCAAGGCTTTGCTGGAGTTCATCATCCAGAATGGACACATAGAGGTCAGCATCCATCCTCCCATCAATCTTGGTCCCATACCCAACTCCTTCCCAAAACATACAGCCCCAAAACATCAAATTCCCTCCTGCAAATTTGACAGTGCCCTCTACCAGTCTATCACTAAGCCTCTCTCCTGGCATTTTCCACACCCACTTCCTCCCATCTGACCCCAAATGATTGACTTTGGTCTCATCTGTGTAGACAACACGCTTCCAGTCATCAACAGTCCAGTGTATATGGCTCATTGCAAAGTCCATGCGTTCCTTCTTATGTCGTTTGGAGAGAAAAGGCTGTTTCTTCTTGACTACAGCCTTTAATCCAGTGCTCCAAAGTGCTCTGCAAACAGTCTTTGATGATAGAGACTGGTTGGTAATGTTTTTCAAGGTTTTGGCAACCTCAATAGCATTTTCAGCCTTGCGAGAAGAGATAAGGCATATGGCATATTTGATATTGGATGGTGAAAGCTTGCGAGGACAACCACCAGTGGACTTGGGAAGGTCAGAGCAGTATCTGTTGCGGATACGGGATATAGAGGCAATGGAACAACCAGTAATAGCTTCAATTTGGTGAGCAGAATGACCTTGGGTAAGAAGATGAATGATGTGGGTGCGTTGGGCAGTAGTAATGCAGTGCATAGTGAAATAATGAGTTGTGGGGGGCCACAAGCATCGTACAAGAGTATATATACCTTTTCCCAACCAATCACATGATTTTATTTGCACTTATTTGGGTGTAATCAATAAAGTCAGGTGATTTGGCTGAGAGGGACAAAACTGTTATAATGTACTTGTACTTTTAAATAATTTGTAGTGTGGGAAGAAATGGTGCTTACATAATCATTGACATATGTTTGGGTAGATAACATCCAGGACTATCTACATTTAAAATTTCAAGGTTCTAGCTTGCCTGGCTCCCAAGTTATTTCAGGTTTACTTGAAATGTACAAAACATTGTAACAGTTTTGTCCCCCACTGTATATCAACCTTGCAACATCTAGTGTGCGCTGGTACATCACATTAGCATCAACACCCCAAGCACTACCATCAACGTCTGCCACAGACGTGGGCATGCCTACGTACAGCAGCTGGTGATAATGCAGATCGCACGGCGATCCAAACGGCGACTGGTAGGAATCCACGCCACCATTATCACTGGTGCCTGTGTGCTATTATTGCTGCTGTTTGTCTTGATGGCGGCCACAGATTTCTCAGACAGATGCAATATCAAGAGAACTGTAAATGTGTACAAACTGCTGCTGCTGGGCGTTCTGCACATACGTGGCCATATCATAGGGCGAACTAGGATTGATGCCGCCGCCTGGAATGGCAAGGGCATCACCGACATCGTCGAAAGAAAAAGGCGCAGGCGATTCAATGGCCGATGCTGATGCTGATACCGAGGAAGTGGGATACGGGAAGTTGACGCCGGTGAGAGCTGTATCAATGCCCGAGTGCGAGTGCAAATGAGAATGTGAGTGGTGATGCTGGTTTGAATTCTGAATAAGTGCGGGTGATGCGTAGGCTAAATGTCGACCCAAGGATGAATCGCGCTCAACAGCGTCGCAGGATCCAAATCCGCATCCACGACCGTCAAGACGGGTCCCAACGACAATAACCCGTGTTCATCCAGATCAGGCGCAGACCAAGCCAACGGTGCTCCACCATCACTAACTCCACAATGCCGCATCGCATCCATTGTCCATGATAGTCTTAGAATGAGCCATGCAGACGAAGCACGCCGATGGCCGTATGAACTCTTCGTGTTTGACGTCGAGTCGTCGGTGTTGTTGACGTGATTGTAGAAAAGAGTCAACAACATGAAAGGGAACGAGGCTGCAGGGCAAATAGAAGTTAGGGTCTGGTGTGTTGGGGTGGTGCAGGTCGTCGTTCGGGATAGGGATGGCTAAGGTTCTTCTTGGTCGCCGCCGATGATGCAGAAGCAAAGGGGGTTGTCGAATACAATGTGGTTCCAGCTCCGTGAGTGAGACATTGGTGAACGCGAAACATTCGTTAGGGAGAGGAACGGATGCCGACCAGTGATGATACACTGCGTGGTAATGATTCAGATTCTGGGGTCCAACATCCAGATCGAAGGGTGCCGTGAGAGGGAGCTGCAGCAAGAAGACGTCGAAGAAGCGGGATGGGGCATGTGTCAGGGCAACACTAAGATCAGTGTGACAAGGCCACCAACAAAGACAAAGCAAGAGAGAGAGAAAGAGAGAGAGAGAGAGAGAGAGATGAAGAGAGAGAGAGACACTCAATGGTTCTAAGAGATCACACCAATGATAGTGGATATCCTAAGAGATTGAAGCTGAGGGTACAGCTACATACATGCCCAGTATATATACCCTACAGTTATTCTAGAATATTCCTCCATGACATCATAGAAAGGAATGATGAGTAAGGCAATGACATCATAAAGAAAGTAAAAGAATGATGTAGAATGATGTAGAATGGATGAGGCTATGCTCATGGGAAATTAAAGTGATAAGTATCTAATCAAATGATAATCAAGAGATAATCAAAGATATGAAACAGATAAGATATCTACACATCTACAAAAGGGAAAAATGCGAAATAAATATAGAAAAATAAGGAAAAATAGGGGAAACCCTGACAATGTGCACAGCGAAGTTAGGGAAGTTGAAACGTTGTCGTCGGTCCAGCCCAGAATTCCCAAAGCCAATTTCATACGCGGTGTACTCGTGGTGATCAGCAACGCTTGCCGCTTATGCACCAGATCCCTGAAAAAGCTAACTCCTCTCCTTTCTTCTCTTCCAAAAGAAGCTGTAAAAGGCCACCAGTCATCGATAATTGCAGAGCCGTGCCTCCAGCGTTTGCTGTGGCTTCCGCGATTCGTACACGAGCCAAGAGAGCATACAGGTTGAATTACTTTTCACTACGCTGATAGTGACTAAATGATTGACCAGAGACCAGAGTACGCTAAGAGCGGGGCGAGCGTTTACGGAAAACGAAGAGAATATGAAGAAACGACACGCACAAGGTCGCATCAAAATCACAATCACCGACGAAATAGGACTTGTACGACGAACAGACGATGAAAGGACAGATGGTGAACAATCTGACGGAAAGATGCAGGTTTTGATCCGAACCCTAACCCGACATGGCATCAAGTACGTTCGTATCCAACCATCAGTTGTTTTTTTTCGACTCTTTTCTTCGATTTAAATCCTATGCGTCAAGTTGCTGAATGGGCGAGATATTACAGAAGAGATACGAAAGTATTGGAAGGCGCACACAAAACGCGTAACACAACGAAGAAAATGGAGGATGTTGATGAAAGAAGGACGTGAAAGCGGTACAGAACGATACTGCTATTTCTGGAAGGACAAGGATCGTAAAGTGACAACGGGGAACGAAGGATGGGAGAGTTGCTGAGAGACACGGAACTTTCGAGCACCTTGGTCCGTATCTGCCCCATCTCTATCACGCCTAACGGCCCACTTCTCTTGCAGCACCCCAATATTCTTCCTCGAGTCATTCACACTCACGAACTGGCGGTGACGGCGACGACACAGGAGGATACACGTAAAATGGCATGCCAATGCCCCCGTCACAGAGCCCACCGGCGCCCACAATCTCCTAGACGCCAACAGTAACCTGCCTCTGTCACTCTTTCTCCGAACCAGCGGGATCATCAACAGAGCCAGCCGGCGACCCCTCGAATCAGTCCGGGGGAACCAGAACGCAGCAGCACTTGCCCAGGTACCCATACCGGACGTTTACGCGCACAGAGCTGCCCTAGCTTACGCGGTTGCTCATCCACGTCGAACCATCCCCAAATTTCGGCTGTATTTGCTCCTCCAGACCCTGGGAAAGGGGTAATGTGGACAGTACCGTTAAGATGAGTGAAAATGAGAGGGAAATTGAGGTTTTAAAGGTGTGTTTATTTACTCCTATCTTTTCTTCTCCCCATGGCCATCCTCTTTCCTTCAACGCTCTCATTCCCATCTTTTTATTTCCAAGAAATATTTTTTAATTTGCTTTGTCCTTTCCATGTTATTTGGACCTCCATCTCGACCTTCGTTGACTTGGTGCCATGAAAACAGTTTTTGTTTTATTTTATTTTATTTTATTTTATTTTACACACCACTGTCATCGTGCTTTACAAATTTATTGTACTGATTAATCTTTGTTCTCCGTTCGCAGACGCTCAAACACGCAAATATCGTCCGGTTATACGACATTACATCGATATAATTCTCGAATACGCCTCTGGAGGCGAACTAGGCCACATCCTCATGCACCGATATGTGCACCAAAAAGGTGGAGCAAAACTATTTCTCCCAACTCGTCTCGGGTGTCTGCTACATCCTCCAAAAAGAGAATCGTGCATCGCGATTTGAAGTTGGACCGACGGCTAGCCGAACGCATTGGAAAGACGGTGGAACATCTAGAGAAGCTAGAGCATCATCAAGCAGCAGCGCTCAGCGGCAATGCGAACGTCGCGCCGACACCTAGGGCGCAGAGCCATCTTTCGGAGGCGAGGAGCGAGAGGCCTGCGTCGTCCAACGCAGTTCCGCCGATTGTTACTACCGCCGTCGCTGGTCAAACCAACACCACTGTACCCACGCCCCCTCGCAGCTGTTCGACCCAACCTGAATACCTCTACGAGAGCTCGCCTTTGTTACCCGTTACTGGCGTTACTATTGACCCCTCTGTATCGTTCTTCACTTCTCCACCACCGTTTGTCGTTTCTAAGCCGGCTGGCTACAAACCTCAGTCAGCTACACCACAGAACAGAGAAGATCCTGGCCAAAAGAAGTTCGCTGGCCCTGCTGCACTGAGTCTGAGCGAAGACGATTCGTTTTCATCTTTTGTCGGAGCTGCTTTCCACACCCTCTCACCACCCGGTCAATCCATCTCTTGGAGTGTTCAGACATACCATCCAGATCGAATACGATTCGAAGCCGAAGGAACATAGAAGAAGGCAGCCGTGTGGAGGTAGGAGGATGGGGAAGGAGGAGGATAAACAAAGTGCTACGCATGAGAAGGCCGTGCCTGGCTTACCTCCTGCCGTAGCAGTAGCAGTACCAGCACCACCGACAGCTTGTTGTGCTCCTACCGTTCCGAGTGCATTACCCCCAGCACCAGCACCAGCGCCCGTGTCGGTTCCTCCTGTCGAAATACCTGAAACGACGGCTCCGGCTGTTCCTGGCACTCCAGTATCAGCAGTTTCCGCTGGAGGAGACTCGAATGCTTCCTCCGTTGGACGAGAAGGGAAAAGATCTTTGGTGGCAAGGATGCTGGGGCCAACGCAAAGGAGAGCACTGGAAGTCCAAGCATCAGAGCTACGCCAAGCACGGCGTCTGGTGCATTGCAGGCTTATTCGTCGATGGATACGATGGATGAAAGAGAGGAGAAGGAGGAGCAGGTCTATTAGTAATCGATCGCAGAACCAGAAGATGCCCATTATCTCTGACCCGAGGGTGATACCACCGCTGTAGCTACCGTCAAGAATGCCAACGCGAGTTTACAAACCCCACCAATGCCCACATCTATGCCATTTTCACCGGATGCAGCTGCACGTTCGACGTCCATGAATTCCAACGTGTCTGCGTCACTATTACACTCTGCTGCTCCTTCCAGCGCCTTGTCTTCAGCTGCGAACTGGCATTCGATGATGAACATTCCGCCGGCGTTGGCTGGCTTAAATTTTCGACTGGTGGGTTGGTTACATCTTCTAGCGCCGATCCTATCACGCCTTTCATGTAACCTGGGCTGGCGGCATTCCCTTTCACCACTGGCTCTGGCTCTGGCTTTGGTATGGTGAGACCGGCTTATGATGATCTATCGCAGGACGCTAAGGATGAAATGTGGTTCAGCATCGAGCTGATGAGGTTGGATAGAACGAACGATACGTATAGCTTGGATGCTTGGATATAGAAGGTTGAAGGGAAATTGAGGAGTTACATATACGTTTTTGTACGATACATTATGGCAGTACGTATTCTTTTCTTTCTTTTCTTTAATATTTTTCTCCTTTTTTTTCTTCTTTTTTCTTCGTTCTTTTCGATCCGCATCTGTTGCTGCTGTCGAGACCGAGTTTGTACATCAACACCATGAACGCCTGGCATCTTCTCATTTTCCTTTTCTCGTGTTCTCACCTTTTATCTGGGCCGTCGGACATGCAAACTGATTATTTTCCCCTCTTGCAGACATGCGGACCTTTCTGCTGCTCATGTCTAGATGGCGAACGAATGGAATATATATATGTTACCCAGGATGACAGATTCTCTCATCCTCCACCATCATCTGTTTGTCGTCGTCGTCGTCATCACCCTATGCACCTATGTCACCCATCCAGTACCTGTGCCTGTGCCCAAACCATGCCTACATACACGCATACGCACATTCATAAGCCCCTGCAGCATCGAACATACATACACACTCATACACTCAACAATCGCCATACCTACCCCACCCTTGTAACACAGACTTGCGTGCGCTGCCACCTCACACTCCATTCTGACTCATTCGTAACTTCGGACTGTCAGATTCCCTGGGTATTCGACGATGCTACCTCGGGGATTCGAAATGCTGGCTTAGAATTTGAATAGGGATCGGCGAAGGAGATCTAGCATGTCCTGGTTGGAGGAGGAATAAAATCGTCGGAGCTTGCAGGGATAGGTGGTCTGGGGCGGTGGATAGTTGGTGATCACAGTCGTGTTTGGGAAAGAAGGACGGGGTTTATTTTTATTTTTGTCAAATTACTTTCTGCGACGCGCTTCATCTCGTCACTTTTCGAGTCTTCTATATCTGAGGCCGAATTTCTGTTTTCCGATGTCTGTAAATTTCTTATATATATATTTCGTTTCTCTTTTTCTTTCTTCGTATTTTCGTTCCTCTGATAGATTTCTTGTGGACCTTGCTGTCCGTTTTCTCCGTTCTCTATCTCTTTTCTTTTCTTCCTCTCATCTGCCATATATCCCGGCGGAGTGCTTTCATGTTTTTTTTTCCTCTCTTAGTACTCCCTACTTTCCGTCGTGGGCCTAGGTCAAATAATTGCCCATCCATTCGCCATCATCATTGTCACTATCACCATTCCAACACAATGTCTTTCTGCGTATCATATACTTACTACTTTTACTACTTTTTATTTATTTTTCATACCCTAATAATTATCCGATTCGGTTTCTTTATAACTCCATCTCCTGAGCCCCTCCATTCATAGGTCATCCATAATTGTGAGAGATTGAGCAGAGCGGGGGCGAGTTGAGGCCTAAACCTGGATGAGAGCAAGTTGTTTCATGAATGACGGATCATGGTGGGTGTCTTTAGGTCCAGGAGTTGGTGATGCGAGCGGATGATTTCCTGACTGGTCCCATTTTGCTAGTGACAAGGACGTGGACGAAGAGGAACGAACTCAATGAACTGGGACGAAGGAGAAGTTCACGAAGAGTGAGACGACTTGGTATCATGTCACCAACAGATTGAAGTACTCTAGAAAGGAGGATGAAGCTAGCGATGAAGGGACGAAGAAAGGGCTCGGGCTCTGATTCAGAGAAGAGTGATCTCTAGTATCTACGTTAAATGGAAAAAAACCCAACGACACGAACACTGACTCGAGGGGCTGCGAACGGAAGTTCGAACGACGACCGCCGCGATCATCTCCCTACTGCCCACCGCTACATAGATCTGTTAGACCATCCTGAGACCCTCACTCTGCTGGGCTATCAACCGCCGCAAAGAATTCCTTCTTGCTCATCTCTACTAGTACATTTCGTCCCAATCTGGCGCGCCCGCACCTTTCCCCTTCCTTCTTTGCAGTGCGCTACTGCACGTATCAAAATTGCTTTCTTCCATTCGCATTATTATGATTGTGGTAAAAGAAAATTTTAATTCAAAGGTGCGTTGATGTGCGAGATTCTAAGAAACGTGTGACGACATGAAGAGCTTGAGCAGAAAATGAGTAAGTTGAAGTGGGATGACTGAGTGGAGGTGGATAGGTGGAGAAACTTGTGAGAAAAATGGCCGGCAAAGAAGAACAAGGGAAGATACGAATACTGGAAAAAGCAGAACAGAAAAAATGTTTCTATCAAAGCCCAGGCCGACGATGAGAAGGGCATTAGTCAACGATTATTGATTAGGGACAAAAAGAAATATAAGGGCATAGAAAATGGCGAACCTGAAGATGAAGAGGAAGGAAGAAAGAAGAAATGGAACGCCGCGAGGTGGTGATGATGCTGTATCATGCATGCGTGGAAGAACGAAGATGGACAAATTGGACAGCATAGATCGAGACCGAGAACGGTGGAGGACGACAACGAACGGTTGACGTCGATGCGTGCGCCGAAGAGCAATCTATCTCCACCAAACAGGATCCATCGATTATCTGCCAGCATCTGATATCTAACAGCTTCCTTCCTCGTCCTTTCGTCCACCCAAGAAACTCCAGCTACACTCTACCATGCACTGGCACCCGCCCACTTCTGCAGCTTGTCGCAAAGCCTTCACGTACGCATCGAGCAGATCCACACCAACACCTTGTGCAACTGCCCATCCGAGAGGGCCTTTCCAGCAGTGGCAAGATTGGTAGGCATAACCGACGCATCGAAATGAGGTGGAGGTGATTTTCCAAAGAGTCTTAGGACACAAACTTCGATCATCTGCCGTCGGTGGCGATGAACCACCGGAAAACAGCCTCTCCGAATATGCATTCCAACTGAAAGCCCATACTCTCCGGTCTTCAGATATGCTAATGCACGATTGGTATACAATGGAACGAGAAGAGGACAGCGCGTTGATGTACGCGTCTGCAGCAGGGGTATGCTGCCCAAGCTTGAATTTCTGCGTTCCGGCCGTCTTGTGCTTTGAAGCCTAGGCGAGGGCGGAGGGAGGTACGACAGGTGCTTGAGCTGCAGGTTGTGAGGGAGATGGGCAGATATTTTCGAAGATGTGGATGAACTGGAGGCCGTTTGACAATGTTCCAAGGCAGAAGGGCGAGGAGTGGGAGGATCTGTGGAGAAAATACAGAAGGGAAAGGAGCGGGAGGGACGTGGGTTAGGGATGTGAGAGTTATAACGTTAAAGGGTTATATAACATAATAAAAAAAGGAAGAAGCGGGGTAGTATCATCGATACTTTGATAGATGGATGGTGGCCGATAGCAGATGGCGATGAATTGATGAAGGGTGCACTCCACTCATACATCCTTCTTCCCAAACGCGGTGCAATAAATCACTCCAAGCCCATACACCGCCCATTCCTCAACCGCATGCATCCAATACGGGAGTCTCAGGAGGGGGACGACGAAGAGGACGATATAAGTGGCAGCAAAGAACGCCGCTGCCCCAAGGCTAGCTGAAGAGAAGAGGGGCCATCCAGGGAACGTTCGACTCTAGCGACACCGCCACAACGGCAATAGCGAGAGGACCCGCAATACGAACTGTACGCTACGGGTTCTTTTTCACTTCACCGAGCGCACAATTGGCATTGGAGAAGTCGATGTACGACCAAATAACCTATATGCGTGTGTGATCAGAAAACGGCGAAAAGAGAAACCCAAAAACCTCGAAACCCACATTGTATAAACACAAAGAAAACGAATGTGCACTCCACATAGGATTACAGCCATATGAAGCTGGGAGGAGGTTAGTGGGGTGAGGGGGATCCATGGATGGGAGGAGAGGGGGACGTACAGGGATGTCGATGAACCAACACTTCCGCTTAAGTTGAGGATAATCGAAGTTGGCAACGAGTAGGACGCAGATGGACAATGTCATGATTGGGACTGACGTCAATGACAACATCAAACACCACGGACCACCGAGGGTATCCGCCACCACCATCACCGCCGACGTCCTCGTCGCCTTCCATCCCATCCAAAACCACAAAAAGAACAATAAACAAGGCACTAAACCTGCCTCCTCTCGGGCGTATGTCCTCCTTCGTCATCTCCATCCGCACGTACAACATCTGCGTCGCACTCATCGTACCCATCTGCGTAGACTTTTCTGACTTCCACATCCTTCTCTCCGGTGTGATGGAGTGTGTAAAGGATTTTTCGTCCATTAGGTGAGGACATTGTGTGTTGGGGTGGTTGGGTAGGGTGATTGATGTTTTGGTTTGTGAATAGGTTGAGGAACGACGAAGGGGGAGGGGAAGTAGGTAAAGGGAAGTGGTGAGAGGAAGAAGGGAGGACGGTGTACGCTCGCCCTCGTCATCCCCATCTGCACGTACGACAGCCGCGTCGTACTCGCATGCATCTTTCTCCTTGGTGTAGTGCATGCCCTTCTACTTGTGCGTGAGAGAGGTGGCGTGAGCGAGTTCGTTAGGGACACTGTTGGAGAAGACATGGCTGATGATGCATTGGGTAAACGAGTGGGTAGGTTCTTGATTGGTAGGTCGAACGACAGTAAAGATAAGTGGAAGGAGGATGGATGGATGTAAGTGAAAGGCAGAGGAGGAAAGGCAGCGACGACGACGACGACCCAGTCGAGAGATCTCAGTCGTCAAAGCTAAGCTAAGCGAGGAAAGGAGCCACAAACGCGTGCACTATGCAATAGGAAGGGAACCCTTACGCGCACACACAACACGAGGGTATAAGTACTGTGCTAAGCGAAGGGGGGAATGGCGCAATTGTGTTTGACTCGGACGTCCAAATTTGACAACCTGGGCGCTCCTGGTCGTGGTTTTGGTGCTACTAGCGGCGATCGTGCTGGTGATGTTAATGGTAATAGTGGTGTGGACGAGAGACGGGTAAGAATAAGGGGTAGGCGCGGAGAGGAACATTAGGGTATCATAACGATTGATATGTCCATGTCAGTGTCAACTTCAACGTGAGCATGGAGGCTTGAGCTCTGAGGCCAGAAGGTCGCTGAGCGAATGAGAAAACAAGGGAGGGGAAAGAGGATTAACAATGACAGGAATTATCAAGGACGCGTCGTAGATCCCAAGACGCACGGATTCAATCGACCTCTTTCATCGTACTCCGACCTCCAAGCTGCCTAAACATACCCCATCAAACCATCCTCTCCAGTAACATGCACACACCAAAGTACAGCAGGGCTGGCAAACTCGCACTCCAGGATACCAGAGTTGTCGATGACAGTATGGAGGTATGAACTGTGATCGATGCTAGGATTGCGAGAAGACTTAGAAAAAAAAAAGAACGAGGAAACTCTGGATTGCGCAGTTGAAGGTGGAGAGAAGGGGAAAAAAATACGATGTTATTTCCCAACGCACTCATCGCAACGAACACACTCAGGGCTCTCTCCGCATTGGGTCTATAAACGCTCCAAAAAAGTGAAACGGCAACCATTCGTCCACTCGTTGAACATATCCATTTGATATTTGAAATTTCCTTCGAGTACATGAGATAGAAGTGCACGTACCAACAGAATAAATGATATTCCATCCACAGCCACAATACTAATACGGACGGTGCCTCAGGGTTCTTCGTTTTAGAGAGAGCGTAGTCGACGTTTAAGAGGGCGGAGTAGGGGCAGATGACTTGTGTGCGCAAAGATTGCCAGTACTTCCCCTAACGAGCTACAGGAAGAATAGGCGGACAAAAGGAAAGGAAGAGGAAGTGCCAACTCAAATTACAGTGTCAAAACATTTGTTTGTCGCTAGGCAAGCAGAGAATCTCGGGAAAGTGCATAAATCAACCGCTTGTTTACTGAGAGATCCATCGGCCTTGACCAGTTCGTAGAAATATTGACCAGAACCAAGGGAACGTCTAAGGGAAAGAACAAAAGGGAGCCGTGAATAAGAAGGAAAGGGTTGACGAGCCGTTGGGAAAAAACGTCACTGGTCCCTAACCAAATATATTATAAATCAAAATGCCAATCTCATGCCGTCAACCGGTGGAATTTAAATGGCTTGCCGTGTGTGCCGGAACTCCTCCCCTCTTATTTTTATGATTGCTGTTAGTGCTGCCGCCGCAGTGCAGTGACCGCCGTAACCGTGACTGCACTGCAAGAGATTGATCTCCGACACGCTGCAAAGCACGGTGAAGGTATTCTGTACTTTTCAAACATATTTAGCGACATTTTCTTCTTGTATCTGGTCTTTTTCCAGATGTTCGTGTTTTGGCATATGTCATTGCGTTTCCAGGATACAAAATAAAAATAGTACATTATGTAAAGAGGCCTCAAAAATCCGAAAATATACGAATTTATGTAATTCTCTCCTCTCAAAAAGAGTTATCGGGATAAAATTCTTCTGCTTTTTCGGAGTGCCTTGGAAGTGCCGGGGTGGCAGATGGTGACTCAACTTGCGGCAGACCGGCACACGCAGGCGCTCATTAATTGCGCGCGCTTGATCCAATTACCCGCGCACATGACTCCACTTAAATCAAAAAAATCCGTGCAAAAAAAAAGAAGTCGCGCGATTTATCCAAAATCACACAACTTTCCTGTCCGCGCACACGTTCAGGGACATTTTTAACTTGGCCATATTTAAACCTAATTTGGCCCTAACGTTGCGCGGAAAGGGAAAAAATCCCAATGAGCGGTGCGCGTGAATACACTGCTTACCCTCAATGACCCCCATATGCTGGGTGTGCATTAGCGTTTGGTGCGATATACAGCCACGTCGGTGGGCTTGTTGCCGGTCCACTCTTCAAAACCACTTAACGTCCACATGTACCAGATCAACGACCCGCACCCCACCGTCCACTTCTGGTTCCTTGTTGCCCTCGTTTGCATCATCAACGCGGCGAGTCTCGCATATGTCCCCTTCGTATCGAGTACCCTTGGTATGCTGCTACAGGTTATTTGATCGAGCGTTTTTTATCGTTGTTACGCCGAACGGGATAGGTTCTTGGAATGCTCCTGAGGTGAAGTTCTAATCCTGATGCCAGTTCGCAAAAAAAAAATTATGCCGACAATGAAGGCACCGTCCCCTATATGA
The DNA here is from genome assembly GCA_964017145.1 of Agrocybe praecox. Classification (NCBI taxonomy): domain Eukaryota; kingdom Fungi; phylum Basidiomycota; class Agaricomycetes; order Agaricales; family Agrocybaceae; genus Agrocybe; species Agrocybe praecox. The sequence goes on along the minus strand of OZ024845.1, from coordinate 3,746,771 downwards.
AAGACAAACATAGAAAAGATGTATTCGAGAAGAAAAGAAATTGAAAAGTAGTTATAACCGTATTTAAAGTTGTAGGAATTGCTCGGGTCAGATACAAAACTGGCTCATTTACACGTATACTAATACATCACGAATCCTCATACCATTGCTATTGAATATTGAAGATGTATACAGAAATATTTCAATTTATGCCGCCTGGAAAAATATCTATGCGCATAACGCATATCAATCAATACACTCAATGATTATTGATTAGCAGGAAGAAGAGAACTCACCATCAGCCTCGCAGCAAAATCCTGTATGATTTTTTGAGGGCCCAAGTTCCAGCGAGCAATTACCGCATAATACCATCACATCCCCACGTTCAGAAGGAATCCAAGAGGCGTGTATACCGTTACTGTCCTTCCTAGGAACCACACTGATGACTTGCTCTCTATCCCTTGATCCCCCTTTCTCCATAAAAATATGATCTGGCTGTTCCTTATCGACTGGTGGAGCGTATGAGATACCAAGTACGTCTATATTATACCCCTGAACAATGTTGTTGAACTTGGAAAGGAGTTGGGGAGAGGGCGGAGGAGGCATGCTAGTCGGATCGTCGGAGAACATGTACTCCATAGCCGTTCCTGTAGAAAGCCATCGCTCAGGAATAATGTTCGCAGAGTCATTGTCCGTGGGTCGAATGCTTTTGCCAAAAGATACCATCCTTTCGCCACTGCGCAACTTGTGATGACGATGGATGAGGCAAATTGCGTACGGTCCCCGGGAGACTCCATCTGACATGAATAATGGGAGGAGCTGAGAGAATAGTTTCTCCTGAGTGATGTTTGCCGTTTCCAACTGCTGCGCGAGTCGAGCATCGGCACAATTGATGAGATGAAGCTTGTTGTAGTCATCGATGGAAATGTCGGATCCTGTTCCCATTGTTGGCGGCGGCTAGTTGGTAGTAAATATCTGATGATCTTAATCCCTCGTTTATATGGCTTTTGAATCTTTTTTTTTTTATTTCGAATCAGAGTCTGTGATTCTGATGTGATTCAATATTCCAGGCATAAATTGGACAATCGGGGAAGAACCACTTCAGAAGTGGTGTCGAATTGCCTCAAAAGTCACTGTCAGGGTTTCCCCTATTTTCTCTTATTTTTCTATATTTATTTCGCATTTTTCCCTTTTGTAGATGTGTAGATATCTTATCTGTTTCATATCTTTGATTATCTCTTGATTATATCTTGATTATCATTTGATTAGATACTTATCACTTTAATTTCCCATGAGCATAGCCTCATCCATTCTACATCATTCCACATCATTCTTTTACTTTCTTTATGATGTCATTGCCTTATTCATCATTCCTTTCTATGATGTCATGGAGGAATATTCTAGAATAGCTGTAGGGTATATATACTGGACATGTATGTAGCTGTAGCCCCAGCTTCAATCTCTTAGGATATCCACTATCATTGGTGTGATCTCTTAGAACCATTGAGTGCCTCTCTCTCTCTTCATCTCTCTCTCTCTCTCTCTCTCTCTCTTGCTTTGTCTTTGTTGGTGGCCTTGTCACACTGATCTTAGTGTTGCCCTGACAGAAGATTGAAGCTCTCTCAGACAACTCCACCAATCACTATCCATCATCCTGCATTTGTCTACACCAATCTATTCATCTCTCTTTCCACCATTTCTCCTCACATCCTCTCACCACATATATCATTTCCTTTATCATCACCAACCCTTCAACCTCCAACATCCTCCCTATCCTCTCTATCATTTCTCCCTCCCCAATTTCAACATCTCCTCAAGACATCTCTCTTTCTACTGGGTTTCTCACTCTCTGTTGTGTGTTGTGTGTAAACTTGTAGATAGGGATACCAACTGTTGGGTCAGATTCAGGCCAACTGTTTCTGTCTTTGGTGGTCTAGGAAAATACCAGGTAGTCAACCCTGTGATCCTAGGTTTAGACCCACTGTGCCTGGGGTGACAACTGGGTATCCAGTATATAGTTTTTTTTTAGTTACTTAGTTTAGTCTCAAGGGCACTTTTTGTAGATAGCTTCTCCCACACACACACCAGAGAGCCTCTACTTTATCTGCACCACAATATGGACACCACCAATATCCTCCCTACCACTACTCTTCCTTCTGTAGAAGAGCTCCTGCAACAAATCTCTCTTCTTACCCAGGAGTTAAACCTCTTAAAGCAGCAGCAGCAACAATCCACCACCACCCCTATTACACAGTCATCACCTTTTTCTGCTGCTAGAAGAGCTGATACTCTCTCTCCCAATCATGGTGCTCCTTCCTTCTTTGGTTCACATTCTGGAATCAAAGTTTCCCCTCCTGAGCCATATGATGGTTCAATGCAAAAAGCAGAAACCTTCCTTAGCCAACTCAAGTTATATTTCTATGGGAAGGGCATCACAGATGATCTTCAAAAGGTTGTTTGTGCTCTATCCTATATGAAAGGAGGTACTGCTGGAAAATGGGCACTTGATAAAACCAAAATTCTGGATGGAGATTATTCCAAAGAAGGCCTTTGGGATGATTCATCAGGAAAACAACCATTGATTTCAAAGCTATTTATGTGTCTCCTGGTGTCTCCAGAATACCCAAAGCTCAAAAAGTTAGAAAGCCTTCTAAAAGACTCTCAAAGCAAGGTGCCTTTAAAAATTCCAGCTTTGATTAGCTTTCAGAAGTCTTTCTTTAACTTTGCAGTCGTGTAAAGCTTGTACACCCTTTGAACTACTTTTGTCTTTTTTAGTTCTGTGGTGCTTTAACACTTAATATCTTTATGCGGCCATGTAGTAGTATAATGCTTCTATGCGCTTTGATTGCTTTGACTTCTTTCCTTCACTAGCATTTCCCTAATTATAGGATATGCTCTGACAGCTTTATTTCTTTCTATGAATCGGTTTTCTTTTGATCAAAACCACGTGCATGCAAATTTTATATAGCTAGGGCAAAAATAAATAGCAAATTGAAGCGTTGCAATAGAATATATAAAAGGAAATGATTTCTGTATTAGGATTCATCGTCTCCAAATGTCCCATTGGGATCCTGTCCATCTAGAGCAGTGGCAGTGTGCTCAATATGAGCCATGGTAGAAGCAGCCTCTGCAATCTGATCAAGAGCCCCAAAATCAACCTTAGCGAGGACTGCTTTGGCGTTACTGACATGAAAGTGTCCCTTTCGGTAGTTTTCTCTGTTGGCATCAGGGAATAATTAGTCAGCTAAATGTTGAATTTGAGATAAATATGAATGTGCGTTACAGGATTCTAGATAGCAGCGTCTTCCGCCAGTAAATAGGCCATGTCTTCGTTTGCAATTCAATATGTTTCCAATTATTGTAATGAGTTGTGAATCTGGTAATACCCACAGGGCCATGTAAGTATTAGACGTCATAAAAGGATTATTAGCGCACCCTTTTTGAACCGCGTCCTCAGAAAAATGGATCAACGTTGTTGATTTACTCCCAAGAGACCATTCCTTCAATGCATGTTCAATCTAAAACTAGTCAAAAATTGATACAAGATAGAATAAATAAAAATAAGCATACCGCAACAACAACAATAATAATTAAGTTAACAGGTAGCATTCCCTCCTTAATAATTTGCTCGCTGGTGTCGATATCGGTTTTTGATCGGCCAGAACTAGGAAACCATTGGGCTTCAATGACTTCCTTGATTAGCTCGCATCCAAAAGGCATATTGCTATCCAATGTTTGATCCTACAAGAATCATAAAAATTCATAGCAGTCAGAATGAAGGTTACTGACGTACTTTTGCGTTGACATTTCCGAACATAAAATTAGCTTCTTTAAGAAGCCATTCAACCGCAAATCGTATTTCATCTTGGCTCCCACTAAGACCATAAAAGCTCTTGACGCTATCCCTAGCAAGTGTTACAATATTGCTCATAAGACCAATTCGAGCATACGAGCACTAGACAAGTCAGCAACAGCAATGGAATAAACACAATGAGTTACGCACAAATTTAATCATGTCCTGCTTGGTCTGGGAGTTTTTGCATGCGCGCTTATATGCCTCTTTGACCATAGGATTAGCGCTACCTACAGCAGCCTCTTTGACAGTTTTCCATGCTAAATCCATCTTGTCACTTCGGCTGTTTGCGGAAAACGATTCTTCAAATATTGTTGTCTTTCGCATTTGGGACTTTGATGCTATAGCAAGTTGGCGCGTATCCGGCGAAAAGTCAGTTTCCTTGACCTTGGCTGAGTTTTTCTTTGGAGTCAAATAGCTGGTGTTGGAAGGAGTTTGAGATCGTGCCAAGTATGCAGTAGACGCAATGATCTAAAAAGAAGTAAATTACAAGTAAGTTAAAGAGGAGAAAACGCACTCCATTATCCGGAAAAATATCTATGCTTTTCTCTTCAATAGGCCCAGATTTCTCCGATATAGACTCATTATCCCCAAGAGCAATGTCTTCTTCTTCAATGTCAGTGTCGTCATTTACTCCTTTTCCGACACTTTTACCGGAATCTTTATCACTGTCAGCAATATCAATAGCATCCCTCTGGGTTAAAGAAGGCCCCAGAGATGTTTGAATGTCTTCGTCTTCACTGTCTTGAATAATTTTTGGATTGGCCCTTGGGCGCTTAGGCGCTCGCTCTTCAGAGTCAATAGTGCTGGTACCGTCTTCTTCTTCCATCATAGCCGTGTTCCGCTTTGCAATAGCTAAACAGAGATTTTATTTAACAGCAAAAAAACAAATTAAGATAAAACTGAACCTTGGTTGACCGCTTTCTCCTGAGCTTTGTTAAAATTTTTGAATTTTTTTTGAAGACGAGCAAACTCAAGCAACTCAAGGCGTTCTTCCTCATTTGCATGAAGAGGAAGGTCTGGAGACGCTTTCTGCTTAGTATTGCCCTTTTGACCTTTAGAGTTAGTTCCCTTGGCTGTTCCCTTGGAAGAAGGTTTTCCTTTATTATTTGACGTGGCGCCTAAAGAGCAAAATTAAGAAGCATTAATAATGAATCACTCCAGTCAGTTGACATACTTCTTAAATTCTTTCCACTCATCCTGATAGCAAAGAAGAATTGTGTATTTCAAGAGAGCGTGAAAAGAATGATGGATGAAGAGAATAAGAGAGAAAGAACTAAAGATATGTATGCAAATTGACGAGGGATCTTTTCAACATGACAAAACAAGTACATACAATGTATACTATTGACCCTTTCTATGCTTATAAAATACGTTCATATAATTAGATTGTGACCAACCATTTCTGTCGTTGACCCAATCATTACCAGAATTATCAGAATGTAAAACAAAGGACCCCCGTTCGCCTTTGTAATGAAGATTGAAGTGACTGATTTTTGTAGAAAGAAAAATTACCATGTGGCCGTTCTTCATTTCAAGACGGATTCCAGGCTCCATTAAGCAGAGGTCCCCTCCTACGCAGTCATCGCTAGTAATAGCGAGGACAATGCAGAGCAGCATATCATTGAAATCCCTGTGTAACCTGGTCGTTGCATTAAAGTTAACAACCAGGCCAGAAAAGGGCTCAAGAGGAGAAAAGCTGTCGCCAGGAAGAATATCGGCATATAATGAGATGATTTCGTATTCCTTTGGAAGCACCTCTTTAAGCTGAATATAAAAGTTAATATAGCAATATACAACAAGCTTAATAGACACAGTACCGTTTGCCGGATCCACTCAAAAACCTCTTCAAATGAATTCATGATGCTGTTGTATAGTTCCATGTTCTCTTGCGCCTCCTTTGACATTCTGGGAATAAATTGTGAGGTGTTATTCCTACGCTTTTTGCCTTTCCTCATTAAGGAAGATGGATCAACATTTGCTGGAGCGCCTACACCCTATAACATAACGCATTACTCAAAACTAATTCTCAAAAATATAAAAGACTAACCTTTGTAGAATAACGGTTATACCAATCATAATGATGAGCCTCAAATATTTCAAATTTCATGCCTTCTTTCTCTGAGTCGGTCACTTTTATTTTGCCTGGACAAGCGACTTTGAGAGAATCAGCCAAATTTTTTCGAAGGTGCTCTGGCATATCAGGACAAGAAATCATAAACATATCCCCATTACTATGGTTGATACGAACACGTTTTCTACAAATGAGGATTAGTTAATTAAAATTAAAATCACAAAATAAAAAAAATACCCTTCATGAATATCGTGGCTCAAATAAAGGTAATCATCACCATACTTTCTTCCATCTTTGAGCTGGTCTTGTAGCTGTAATAAAAATAAAGTGCGTCAGAGTCTATCAATGTGAATGATATGGAACTTACTTTAGTTTCAAAATCATCCAAGTTCTTGGGCGTGTTCACTTTTGAGGCAGATTTTCTTTCTTTCTGTGATCGGAACCAACGTTGTCTTGTATTGTTTTGATTATACGTAACCTTTATATTATGTTCCAGTCCCAGATTGAAATTGGTATTGATGATCTTGATATCATTCTTTGCTGGAAGTTCTTGAGGCTCCTCAATATCTTCGTCTGGCTCCGAAAGAGGGGAAGGGGGAGCAGAGTATGGCTCTTCAACCGAAGGTGCATGACTTGTCGTCATAATGTATCCAGTAACATAAGAAGGAATTAAAGGAGGTGGTGTAGTGAGCGGGGAAGAACATGGAGCCCATGTTCTCCAGCATCGCTCTTTGACGAAGGAGCTGCAGAATATGTTGGATTAGATCACAATGAAAATAACAACAAAGGACTTACTTGAACATAATTTTGTCAAAGAACTCATCGCTTCTGTCAATTTGAGATATTTCAATTTGAGGGACTATACCGTGCTCAAAGAGAAGATTCTGATCAAACATAGTGGATAATGTCATCCTGTAAGTAGATCGGAGGCATTGTACAGCAGGAATAATAGATGTCATTACTCGGCGGCCAATTGAGTCCTCTAAATATGAAAATAATCAGTAAATTGTGACACATTAAATAATAAGGCTTACCTTCGCTTGGGCAACGAAGAAGATGGCTAAGTCGAGTTATAATATCACCCGTTAAAAAACGGACCTCTGAACGAAGTCTGGAGGCAGCAATTAGTGCCAAAAGATATACGCTGCCTAAAGCACACCAATTATCCCACATATCTCACAATATATAGAAAAACCCTACCGCCTGCTGCCAGAAAACAAAATTTGGAGCCATCATCATAGTACTTAGCAAGGGTCTTCGGTCCTTTGCCGCTTTGGACTTTAATAGACTCCAAAACTGTAGTTCTGTTCCTTTTAAATGTTCGACACACACTAAAGCATATTCAGCATCTGTAAACAACAAATAAATGCTTTTCATACCTAATCACTTTGCAGCGAAGTTGAATGCAGTTGATCATATATGTGAAATCCAATTGAGCAGCCATATTTTCTGATTCAATGCACCGGAACGCCAAACTTTCCAAGGAGTTTACAACCATATAGTCTTTTGCTGTACCCTTTGTTGCCAAAGACGGAATGAGATCTTTGAATAGATGAGTTCCAGGATGGGGAATGTTGAGTTTAATGGCTGAAAGGAGAGTATCACAAAAATGGCAAAGATCGGACATGAAGAAGGAGCCATGATCAGACAATATCTGGGGTTCAGGCTCTGGAAGAGATCCTTGCATGATGGCGCTTGAAAATGATGGGTCATCATAGTAAACTTCATTAGCTGGGCGTCGAGGAACAATTTTCCAGCGGGCCGGAGAAGCAGCACCACGTTTTAAAATATCCTGCTTCTTTTGCTTCTTCTTGCTACGACCTCTTGAAACCACTGAGTCATCTGGAGCGTCTAGTTGTGCACCTTCTCCATAATCCCCAAGCTCCTCCTCTGATTCTGGCCCATCCTCATCTTCTTGTACCTCAGACCCTCGTGTAACACTCTCAAGGCTACGGAGCCTCTTATTTCCAGTATTGTTTGGATATTGAAAAGAGGGCTGCATTGAGGTTAGCAAGAGAATAACAAGGAAATATAATTACTCACAGAAGAATGGGCATCATGGACTACAGGGGCCAGCTCACATTCAGAAAAAACAGGCACGGCATCAAGAGCCCCAGAAGAAACAGACAAGGATATGCTTGGAGAACAGTCAGGCATGGGCATGCTTTCAGGGGTTATATAACCATTTTGTTGTACCTGGGACACTTGTTAGAATAGGCTTGTAAGAGAAATATGTGTCTTACCCCAACATTAATAGCGACTTGAAGCCGGTTGACTTCAAAATCCAATTTTGCCAGCAGAGGAGCAAGAGAGCTAGGAAGTGTGCTGCCAGATTGTCGCAGAAAGCCTGCAAGATCTCGCAGTTCACCAGGCTTAAGTCGGAGTAGAGACATAGCAGTAATTCAAAACACGTTGTGGAGGATGCTGCACAAATAGATGTTATGATATTAGAAGTCGAGTCGCGTTGGAGTCGCGTCGTAACGCGGCAACGGAAAGAATTTAAATCATGTGATCGCAAGGACATAAGGAGAATGAGTGCGCATTTTCGAGACAATTTACCTAGATGTATTCTGCAGTTAGAGAGTTGATAAAAACGGTACACTAGTACAAAGAGTAAGAAAGATTATGCTGTAATGTTCTTATAAACTGCGCCTGTCCTTGGCCCCGAACCCAATCCGCCATAACTCAAACTTCCGAGCCCACACCCATAACCATATCCCGCAAAACTCCCCAGACTTTCGCAGACACTAAACGAGGTGGATTTGGGTTTGATTGACATTGGGGCTGATACTGAGGTCCAAGTTGAGGCTGACGACTTCACGCAGCTGTTCCAGCACCAACAACACTTTCCAAACTTGATGTCGTGCTGCTGTTGCTAATCGTTGTTGATATGGTCATTTACCTGCTGCTACTGCTGCTGGTACATCTTCCTCACTCCCTCGCTCCTTTATCCCCTTCTTCCACAGCTGCAGCCGAAACCGGACTCGCAACTGGACACTCTCCTCTGGCCTCATCCCCCACAACCATACACATGAGCATAAATACCCGCGAACGCACCGAGCGTGCCCAAGCTTCCGCCGCGTGCACATGCAATGAGGTCGGCAGCACTGTTGTCATCTGCACCATAGTCTGTGGGTGGGTCGGGTTCTGTGTTTGGGTCTGTGATTATGGAGGTTGTGATGGTTGAGGTTGTGGTCGTGGATGTGGACATAGAATGCATAGTGATGGGTTTGAGTAGGGATGCTGGATGGATAAAAAGAGTAGGTTAGTTGGTTGGTTCATGTACAAGGGTTGGAGGAGAGCAGTGGGAATAAAATCAAAATACATCACAGCGAGAAATGTGAGAGAGGACATGAAGTAAGGGTGCCCGCGGCAGTAATAAAAGAAATAAAGATGAACAAAGAAAAGGAGTAAAGAAGAAAAGACTGAGAACGCCCGAATTTAAAATAAAAATAAAAAAATAAAAAAAAACACAACTCACCCAACCCACTCCGCTTCACATCCCTAGTCTTATCCAACTGCATCCTCAGATGCCTCTCAACCTCTCTACTATCCTCTGCTGCCCCTCTTGCTCTCGTTCTTCGCCCGTTCTTCGCCTCACGAGGCAAGCAACACCGCCGCGGGTGTCACAGCACCTCTTCCTGTATTGACACCGTAATACGAATCGACGGACATCATTTCTGGACGAGAGGTCGATGACGACAATGGAGCTGATAGTGGTATTGGCTTGTGTTCGTCACTCTCGTTGTTGTCGCCGCCGCCGTGTTCTTCAGCCTCTCCTTCTTCAACCACATCGTTGTTGTTATTGTCTTCATCCTTCGTGATCCGTTCCAATGCCTTGCGCGTGCGTTCTTGGCGTTTATAAGCCTCTATTAGAGACAACGACACTGGTATTTTTTTCCTTTTCTTCTCTGGTGTTATGTTTCGCATGCCAGGTGAAGCAAGTACTGGAGCATGAATGTGACCGAGAAAAGCTGCTGCTAGTGCTGTCATCGTCGTCTGAAATTGACCAGGTGGAACCACTGATTCGCAGCTGAAGGAAATGCTGAAGTAGTCGGTGAGGTGGGATGCTGGAGTCAAAGTTGACGCTGAGGACAATGCAGATCGAATGGGGGGTTTATGCGGATGTGAAGGAGATGAAGAAGACAACGAAGCTATCTTGAGCAGTGTCAACGAAGTATCCACGTGATGTCAGAATTTCAGTCGGGAGTTCGCGTGCTTCATGGATCCAAGTTCTCTCTGATAATGCCTTGTTCGCGACTGTCAATGTTGTGGTATTTTTTCCTCTGCGCAGACTGACGCTCGGGGTGACCTCCTCCATGGCCTGAGCGAAATCCTCCAGCCCAACAAGAACATTAGGGCTTTCAACATTTTCATCCATTTTATCCAAAGCTCTGAGAGTGTCTCAGAGTTTACACCAGCTTATTTCACAAGCGCAGCTAGATCAGCTGCACTATAACCATCACAACCTTCTACGATGGCTCGCTCGATCTTGAAGCAGTCTTGTTCAGGTGTTGTTATCGTCCCATCAGGTGATGAAACGGGGGATCCAACACACTGTTGCCAGATGATTGCAGTTTTGGATCAGAGATGTCTCTTGTGTGGGTAGGTGCGGGAATCTGGTGCTACACGCTGAGTTCGGGCAATGGCAGCCTGGGCTTGCTGGAAGCGCCGTTTCTCCTCCTCGGCAGAGAGCCATTCAGTCTTCACCGGATTGGGAGAAGCTGGTGTGGCAGGAACCCGAGTGGGGCTGATGTTCTGTGGAGGTGGTAAAGAACGAAGTGGGGCGTGCATATCCCTGGCACAGCGACCTCGACTCCAGGTAGAGGCAGCTTCCGACTCGGCCTTGGAAGGAATACCAGAAGGAAGTGGGTTCGGAGCATTAAGACCATTGGGAAGACTGCTCACGTTGCTGGCAGTCGTTGCCTTTGCCTGTGATGGGGAAAGGTCCAATGACGTGGAGGAGATACTTCTCCGACTGAGAGAAACACGACGACCACCAGCAGCAGCACTTGTAAGGGCTGAAGCACTGTTTTTGCCAAAGCTGAGTTTCCATTTCGATGGTTTCTTGGTGACGGGTATTGGTACAGAAGCAGCAGCAGATGCCTGTGTGGATGCGGAGACGGAGGAAGGTCGAGTGTTTGTCAACATCGCGGCAGGAAGAGCATACATAGACGCCAGCTCGAATGCAGCCCCCACAGGAGGGGACCACTTGGTGGAAGCCGAACGATGTGATGAGGACTTTGATGCCATACTGATTTCCCTTTCAAGAGATTGGTTGAGGTAAAGCGCAAAAGAAGAGCAAGCATCTTGTGTGATGTCGGTCCACGGGTTGACATGGTACAGCCTGTCGGAAATGAATAACAATATTTGACTAGAAAAAAAAGACATACATGTTGGTCAAGACAATGCCCAATGACCAGACATCGGCAGCACGAGGACGATAAGTAGGAGCGACATTGTTCCTGCATTCTAGAGCGTGGGTCAAGAACTTGTTTTGAATAAAGAAAGGGAAAAGACTGACCATAGCTCATGTAAGGGACGCTGCCGCAATCCATATCAGCCGATTCTTCGTTGGTGGTGGAAAGGCCAAAGTCTGTAAGCTTGACGATGACCTTGCATTCGAGACGACCATCAGAAGTAGTGTAGGCACCATCAGTGACGATAAAGTTTTCGGGCTTGATATCACAATGGAAGACTTGCTGTGCATGGCAGGCTGCTACGGCATCACAGGTTTGACAAAACATGGAAGAGATGAGACAGAGACATGTATGAGAAAGCAATTGAGAGGGGTGTAGATTTGAAAGCAAGCTAGGAGTTGGGGGAGTATGAGACGTTGAGACTGACGAGTCTGTGGTGTGGGCATTATCGATATCATAATGGTCCCTTGCTTGTTCTAGAAAGTAAAAGAGATCTTCTCTTGAAACATACTCGAGGAGGAGGAGCAAGAAGGCGTCTGTTTCAAGAGTTCTACGGAGAGCGACAATATTTGAATCCAAATCGAGGGATTGATGGATGGTAACCTAAAAAGGAAATTGGCATGCATGTTTTTTTCCCCACAAAGAACAACGAACCTCGGACATTTGCAAAGCTAGAGCCCCCTCATCGAGGTTAGCCTTTGACAAGCATTTGATAGCGTATTTTCGACCATAAACAATCTGGGCAGGATTCTGGTCAAAGTCCATAAGACCGATGGTGGACATGCGACCGTCTTCTGAGCTCTGGGGACGAGAGAGGACCTCTTGAACGAGATAGACGACGGCGTAGCTTCCTATACCGAGCTGCTTGAGGACCTGGAACTCCTGAGCTGGCTCTCTGTGGGAATGATAGAGAGCGCCGTTTGAGACGAGACGGATGGGTTCGCCCTGGAGGAAGAGAACCTTGCCGACGGAGTCACCTAGGGCGAGAACACCTTCGATGGGTTGAGAGTCGACGTCTTGGATTGATGGAGCGAGAAGATGGCTAGAAGAGAGATAGGGACCGCGATTTGAAGGGGAAGAGGAGGGAAGATTAGTGAAAATGGGGAGAGGAGAGAGGGGTTGAAAGGGTTGACAGTATACTGGCCATGTAGAGTGAAAATCATGTTTATCGATGATGGGCGCGACAGACGAGACGACCACTGATTTCGCTTTTCGGAGGAAACCCCTGCGATCAAATAATGAGCACCGGGTTTGAACTTGAAATTTGTACGATCATACTTTTTACCCCTCGTACACACGCTGGCGACCAAGTGCGATAGTGGGCGGCGTGGACTCCGGTATACGGATAGAGAACGGGAAGTCTTGCTAGGTCTTCATGAGTATGGCGCATGAATGTTATATTTGATAACGAGTCACCGAGCACAGTAGACTGTATTCATCAGAAGTACTCCAAAGGTTGACGGGGCTAGGACCAACAAAGTCATAGAACGTGGTCGCTGGCCCACCACCTGGCAGCGTATCCACCTTGTGCAGCTCAGTGCGCACCCATTTCAAACGAAGGTCTGCAGACACCACAGAGAGTCCGCTAGGAATACACAAGGGGGTTGACGTGGACCGTTTCATCATATGGAAAATTTATTGTGTTCCGGTATGTGTCGTCCGTCGCTCTATGCACGCTGATTTGTTAAAATGCTAGATCCTGCGGGCTTTCTCCCTTCCTTCCATCTCCCCTTCTCCGCTTTCTCCGTCACCCGCAGTCGCTTTCTCATGCGCCTATCTCCTTTTGCTTTTGGCCCTTCTCTTCGCGTTGTTTTCTCCTTGGAGGCAAAATTACACGCGACGACAATGACGGAAGATGGAGGACCGCATCCAGTATCCATTGTCTGCATGCTGATACATTGCATTGACGCCAGACGAAACACTATCAGGCTGATAATGACATCGGACTGCTGCTGCTGCTAGCTTACTGCAGTGGACATATGTGGCCATATCGTAGGTCGAATTCGGATCGACGCCGCCACAGGAAGGGCAAAGACATCACCGGCATTGTCAAAAGAGGAAGGCGCAGGCGATTCAACGGCCGATGCTGATGTTGATACCGAGGAAGTGGAATACGGGAAGCTAACACCGGCGAGAACTGTATCAATGCCCGAGTGCGAGTGCGAATGCGAATGTGGGTGCTGACACCGGTGTGAATGAGGGTGCGGGTGCGGGTGCGGGTGCGGGTGGTGTGTAGGCTGAACCCAAGGATGAATTGCGCTCAACGGCGTCGCAGGATCGACCGGATCCAAATCCACACTCACAACAGTCGACGAAGATGACGACGACGACGGCAGCCCCTGCTCGCCCAGCGCACACTACCACCATTCTCACCAGCGGCACTACTTTCGCCTACAAAAACCACCCAAAAGAAAGACCTCATTGACCCTAGTAACGGCTCTAGGTAGTTCTGGGATCCATATCCAGGGAACGTACGAGCGATGTTCATGTTGAGGTGGTGTAGGTCATTGTTCTGGATACGGATGGCTAAGCTTCTCCTTGGTCGCCGGCGACGATGCAGAGGCTGTGTACTGCATAATGAAAGGATTTGAAAGAACTTGAGTGCATCGTTCTGCTTATCCGGCATCTGATCAAATTGATGCTGTCCATGCTGATCGTTGAGATCATTTGACAATCCGAAGGGTGGTGTTGAACGTAATGCGGTTACAGCTCCGTGAGTGGTTCATCTGCTTTCTGCCTTCCCAGGACATTGGTGAACGTGAACCCTTCGTTGTGGACGTCGTTCCACCCAGCAGCAGCCAGCACCCTCTCAAAGTCGTCGACGCGCAAAGACAAGTACAGAGCCAGAGTCGATATACAGAGCCAGAGTCGATAAGATCAACCAATACGGTTGCCCAGGCTACGTGGACGAAGGCTGGTATCGGTCTCGGCATGAAACCATCCACATCTTCATCGTACGTACGGGGCAGGAGCTGGTAAACCGTCTAGTCGTCGCCGATCCAGCAGGAGAAATCCGAGTTGTCGTAAGTGTTCATCGACGTCGATGAGCTCTGCGCAGCTTTCGGGCGTGCAGTGGTTCTTCTCTGGGATGAGATCTCTAGGATGAGACGGCTGACAAAGGCGTATAGGAGTCCAATAGGCTGCGGGAGTAGAGGAAGAGTTAGTGCAAAGCAGGTAAGCTAGCGTCAATCGGCAACTGACCCGCTAACGGCGATACAGAATTTGAATGTTGCGAATACGAAGAATATGAAGTATGCCTGCAAAACAAGAAAAAGAGGAGGAAAAGAAAAAGAAAAAGAATTATAACATCTTCAGCATCATCACCCTCCTCCTCGCCTCCTCCACGAATCCAACGCACCCTTCCTCAACTTCTTCCCACTACCCGTACTTCCACCCTGATTCTGATTCGCAGGTAACAACGGACCAGGGGACATCTCTCTCTCCCTATTCGCATTACTCGCACCACCACCAACATCTCTGTCCAGTCCAACACCCGGCACAGGGGGCGATTGCGAACCTGCACCTCTCCCCCTTGGACCACCACCCCCACTTCCACTTCCACTTGCACCTGCACCCGGAACAGGCGGCGAAAACGACCTCACACCAGCACTCGCACTCGCAATGGGGGACAAAGGCATCGGCGGGCTAGCACTGCTCTTCCCACCATCCCTATTCGAATCCAACCGCAAATTCAAACTCGAGCCAGAGCGAACGCGTCGTAGGATGGCTGATATCGTGCCCGTCGCACCACTGGATGGAGGAGGGGGTTGAGCCTGTTGTGCAGGAACTGGTGGTACTGGTAGCGGTATGCCCGAAGCAGACATAGTCGAAGACGAGCTCGATGCAGAGTTGACAGCGTAGCCCGAAGCTGAGGTCGACGCAGAGGAATGTGCCAGCCCAGCAGCACTCATCATCAGCGTAGGACTCCTCAATGCATTTGGGATCCTATTCCGATGTTGTGCTTGTTGCTGATATTGATAACTCTTCGTTGCCTGGGTGGGTGAATGGATCTCTGTATTCGCAGCGGCACTGACAGCAGCAGCAGCAGCAGCACTTGATCCTTCCAAGCCATGAAGGGCCAGCTTGGGCTTCTGCTTGACCGTGCCAGGTGAGCTACTACTTCCGCCACCTATCTCTTCCGCTCCTCCTTTGACACCTTTCCCAGTAGTAACACCTCCTTTCCCTCCGCTATTCGTAATCACATCACCACTCACACTCATCCCACTCAACTTCTTCCTCAATATTCCCCTCTCCCTCTCCGGACTACGTTTGACAGCAAGGAGTTGTACCGCCGGTCCATCTGCTCCTCGTCTAGAACCAGAACCAGATGCGACGGTGCTCTGAGCCTCACTTGTCCTTGTGTTCGTGAACATCCTTGCATTGCCAATCATGGTCGTGCTCGTAGTTGGAGTTGGAGTTGCCGTGCTAGTACTCACGTTCGAACTTGCAGCCTTAGTCAACCTCAACGACGGATCAGGATACTTCGGGAAGGAATATGGTATACCCGCTGCTGCCTCCGCCTCCAACTGTGCGATTTTCTCAGGCGACAAAATGGGCGTATCGATGAGGTAAGTCTGCATAGTCGAGCTCCTCATCGTCGTAACAGGCGGGCGTGTGGTGTTGGACTGTGGCGTATTCGTCGCCGTAGTTGTGGTACTCGAAGCAGCAGTAAGTGATGCTACTGTGGTCGTTTTACTGTTCGGAAGTGCATGATTAGACGTTAATCTGGGGTTGGATGTAACTACAGTTCCATAACGAGAAATAACAGGCGAACGAGGAGGTGAAGAGGGTAGAGACTGAGCAGGAATAATTCCTCCTCCTGGGCTTCTCAACCCATAGGTTCCAGAGCCTGAATTCGGTCCTGCACCTGCACTCGAACCAACAGGACCTGAAGAACTTAATCCCGAAGTTGTACCACGAATAGAAGCAAGCGGCATCGAAGTCGAATGTTGTAACCGATGGCGCGTGCCGTGCGGACGTATAAACCCTCCTCCGCCAAGAGCACCACCATCAAAAGCACCACTACTCACAAGTGCATTCCTAACCCTCGCATATTGTGCCCCTCCTCCCTCCTCATTGAAATCATCATTGTTATCGTCCGAAACCGAATAATAACTAGCGTCAATCGGCGACTGACCCGCTAACGGCGATATGGGATTTGAATATTGCGAATACGAAGAATACGAAGCTTGCCTGCTCGTATTCATACCGGACCCAGCACCGCCAGGACCCGGACCAGCACGAGAGGACGACACGGAAGTCATCACCAACGATTATGAAGAAGATGGCGAGGAGAGGGTGACATTGCTCGGCATATGCTGTAAGTGATGTTGGTACCGCCTTTCTCTTTCCCTTTCACGCTCCCGTAGTTGCTGTTGTTGGATGTGATAATGTACAGGACGTTGATGCAACAGCGAAGGATGAAGTTGAGGAGGGCTCAGCGTTCTCGTAGGAGTCGTAGGTTGTATGCTATCCGTAGGACTATCTGCTGTAACGGGACTCGTAACGAGAGAGCCACCCCTGGTTAATAAGAGCGTATTGTACCCTTCGTCAGTGACTACCCGCTGCGTGTGCACATGCACCACCGTCTGTGCAGGACGCGAACTCATAGCGGAAGACTGCAGCGTCGATATCGATGGGCTGCTCGACTGAGAAGCAGAAGTAAGCCAATGAGGGGGAGCAGGAGGGGGTAGATGGAACTGTGCCATTGGCTCGAATTTCCGCCTTTCTTCCTGGAACATCTTGCGTTCCTCCGTAGGTGTAAGGACAAGAATAGGTATCAAATGTTGTTGATGTTGCTGCTGGCGACTCTGCTGTAGGCTATGGTGCAATGAAAATGATGGCGAGCCAGGCAGTGCCAATGGCTTCGACTCGCTGAGGCCTCACCAGGGTGTAGGAACGAACTTGGGTATGCGAACGAGGACGAAGGAAAATTGGAGAACAGATCCAGAAACATCATAGGCGACAACTGTACTTGCTGTTGCTGCCTCCTTGCCAGTGCCTCCTCCCTCGACCTCTCCTTTTCACATTGGCGCAGTTCCTGTCTGGATGCCAACATCTGGGGTAGCAGGCGGGTTTGGAACGACATCTCCTTGAACGCCTGTTGGCCTGGGGAAGGTGAAAATTCCGCAAGGATCGTAGATGTTCTTGACATCATGAAGTCGGGAGTAATGTGATCCGAAGTACGTCTGTTGATCTGTAAAGGTCAAAGGGGTAAGCAATGATGAGACATTTACTAAAATAAAAAATAAACATACAGTTTTGGAGACGATCATCGACATAGTTGGGGTATGATGCACCCATATCCCGTCTAGCCGGTCCGTTATTGACTAAGCTGTTTACCATCCCGTCAACAAATGTCAAGCCATTGGATAGATAGGGAGGGTTACTGTTAAACAAGTAAGAGTAGAACTGGAATGTGAACATGGAGTTTCGGTGGGCGTAAGCAGTAGCGTCTGCAGTAACAGCGTTGGTGCATATGGATGGCTGAGTTGGAGCCCCCATAGGGTTCAATTTGGATGAACCATCCCTAAACAAGAGATAAGCATACATTATCAAATGTTATGGGTGCACCGACATACCATGTTGACGTTGAATCCGTTATTGGCAAGATGATTCATGAAGGCTCTGCGGGAGGTATCGTTGATAGGTGGGGCATGTGGTTGTGGTGTAATCAACAATTTCGTGCAGAAAGTATCCTGGCTGTTGGACCCTGATGCGGTGTTGTCAAAACACGCTGACACGAGGGTATTGGCATCCCTCTCAACTCGTAAAGTAACGATAGAACGTACAATAGATAGTGTAGTTAATTGAAGTTGAGTGCGAGCACGAATGACTGATCTGAAGGTGGCGTGGGAAATCAGGGAACTCGAAAGTCGTTTTCGAGGTAATTTACCTCAACTTGACCTCAACGTTGATCAACGCCACCATCAACAAGCCTACCTTCCTGCCTCTTCTCTCATCTCAACTACCTTTCTTCATAAATATGTGCACTGAATCTATCCTGCACCCGAAGCCTTCTCTGCCACTAGAAATCCAACGGGAAATCATTTCTGCTCACGTTAGTTCTTGTAACGGGAACTTGTCAGATAACATCAAGGAATTTATCACAACTACCCCTCGTTTCTTGGAGTTTATTGAGGATACCAACAAGGGACAGCTCTTTGATGACACGGACATCAAAGATTTCTTCTCGCTTTGGATGAACTCCGTCTTTTCCAACAGGCCATGCTATCCTGAGAAATTTGTCAAGCTCGTCCGGGGGTCAAATATATCTCGCATATTCACAAATAAAAATCAGCCACTTATATTTTCTGTCCGAACTCTCCCCATCCGATTCTGTCTCCTATACTACTTCGAATTCGTTGTCTCCCATAAACCAAGCCTCAACAAATACCTTGCTGGGGTGTTATCCTTCTCTCGCATTACCCAGCTCTGTATTAGAGCCAATTGGCCTATATTCCATCTCCAACTTTCGGGCACTTCTTGGGATTTTATCTTTGGTCGGTTGGAGTTGTTGAGAATTGAATATGAGGCGAGGATTGAAGACGTGAGTACAAGCTTTTTATTATTCTTCCTTTATTTTACTTATGTTCTCTATTTAATAGAATGCCACCACTGGGCCTCCTGCTCCATGGCATACACCTGCCTTTTGTCTTCTCATTGAGCGCTGTCCCAACATACACACCTTGGCAGTCGCAACCCCCCTCTCTCTCTATAATGACGACTGGCATGATGATAAGGATGATGAAGATATTGTCAACAAAGTTACCGATTGGACAAGCAACTTGGCAAATATACAACAAGTCTACATCACTTTTGGTGAAGATGAACACTTAGACATCAACGACGACAATGTTATGTTTCATGACTTCTACCGGGAATACAACGCCTACTTATTCAAACAAATCAACATAGCAGGGAAGATGGTATGGTGCTATAAAGAAATACGGCCAATTGGGTATGATGATGTAGCCAGGAACTTTCCAGGAACCTCATGGTTCCCAGGCAAGTATGTTCAAGTTCATCCTGACCATCGTGACCCTTTTCTTTCCGATGACCTTCAGCCTGATTACCCTTTTTAATTGTAAGTAAATTTTTCTTCAAAATCTCCTAAATATTTTGACATCTGACGTGCTAGCTTGAATTTAGAAAATTTTTGTGATGAAACGCTTCCGAATTCTGAAAACAATTCAATACAATTCTATGTTTTTGCGCCTATATTTTTTCAAAATACATTTTTCTGTTTTCATGACAAATAATTATGCCCAAGGTGCTGATTCCAATTAAGATTATCATCAAGGCATCAATCAAAGCACAAGTTGATATCGTCCCAAGATCATTTAATCAAATTTTGCAAAATATGTTCCAGTTTTTACATCTCTGCAATACTCCTATCTCCGTAAGTTATATCATCTTGTGGAGAATCTCGAAGGACTCTAACACTTCCTTCCTCCTTAGCCTCTCTATACAGGCGATAAGCCTCAGATACCGTCCTGACACCTTGCCAGATTGCTTGATCTTTGATAGATCCAGAAATCAATGGTGCGGTTGATATCCTGTCGTACATTATAAGATAACAAATATGATGTTGATACTTTTCATACCAGTTCAGAAAAACCCCAGTGCACCTGCCAACAATAACAATGTAACAACGTCTGTCGCAATCATGTATCGGATCAGCATAAGTAGGAGGGTGTCCTCCTTGTCGGCTATCTGATATCAATTTCAATCAGTCCTGCTCAGTATAAAGCCTCTCAATAGACTTAATCCTGCTTACTATTTTCCATCATATATGAAAATTTTCTCTTGTTCAGATTGAAAGTGTGATGAAAAACGGATGGTGAGTCCTGAAGTGGGTCGTGTGAAATCAAAAGATCTAACACAGCTTTTGAAGAAGTTTCGTATTTGGATACGCTTTGGTGTGTCACAAGACATCAATTCTATTCCACATATTGACTTATATGCCTCGTTGCACATAGAATGAATTTACTGCTGAAAATGGCAAGATTATTGGCTAGAATTTAGTCTTTACGAGAGTGTCAGTGCCACATTCTTTGCCGAGAAGAAACGTTCTTTTTCCCAGAAAAAATATTGGTTTTATTCCACAACCTACTTCAAACCACCACCCAACAAAAACACAATTATTATGAGACCCTCCCAGCACTCAAATAACCCTTCTTACGACTATCTCTGCTCATTGATGAGCTCAATAGAAGAAAAGCATTATTACAATAACGCACAAGCCAGCGCGTTCAATGCACAAGCCAGCGGGTCCAACACACAAGCCAGCGGGTCCAATGCACAAGCCAGCGGGTCCAACGCACAAGCCAATGAGCCCAACACACAAGAGAATTTGATTCAAACGTTGATCCGAAAATTGAGGTTTTTCTGGGTTCGCTGTAAGTTAAACATATTTTTTGCTGTGTGATATTCTGAATAAATGGGTTCTGTAGTTATTATTTGCCCAATCAAACAAAGGAAAATTGAAGTCTTTAATAATAACATTCATCAAGATATTCCTTTACATGTTTACAAGACAACGTCTACAACCAAAAGCGTCAATTATATTCAACCACCATATCTTGGTTTAGAAAGGCCAAGAAACTTACGACCAAAACCAATCCACAAGAGTATACTCAGGCTCAAAAGGCAGAGTCGACCAGGAAGTATGGACAGCTCAAAGAATCGTGAGGTAGAGACATTGATGGAGGATGCGGAAATTTCTTCTCGTTACTTTCTTCCTGAGGACAAGACTGTTGATGCTAGGATTTAATATTTTTTAAACTCATTTCTTCCTCACCTCTTTTTGAATTGTGCAAATCATATTTTCTCTCTATTATTTCTATATTAAAAATAAAACCACTGTTTTTTGTTCTACGATACACTTGAAGTTCTTAATCATGTGACAAAAAAGAGGTCTTGTTGAATTTGACAAAAACGCTTGTCAACGATCATCTTAACACTCTTGCTACAGCTTTCTATATCATGTCCTTCTACTCTGAGGTGGTTCCAGATTCAGAGCCAGAAAGGCAAAAACAATTTGCCCAAATTGTTCTGTCATCGCCACAGCGTCCTGTTTTGGTTCAACAACCTTTCAACACGCCTCAAAGAACCTCTATGTCCCAACATGAGAGCTCCTCCCCTGGGTATCCCTCCTCCAATAAAGCAGATGCATCTAGCATTATTGACGACTCTCCACCCCAAACTGGATGGTTTTGTGATTTCTCTGAAAAGTACGAGCTTCGATACAACCGTATACCTCCTCCATCTATAGAAGGATGGTCTGGATACATTTTTGTAAGAACTTCTCTCTTTATTTATTCTAAATGAAAATTTAAGCCCAAATATGCCACAGAAAAAAGGTGAACCACCTCTTGATATTCCAAAGCCTATGCATGGACAATGCGACCATGGCGGTTGTCCAATGGACCACAACTTCGACGCTATTCCACAAAGAGGAAGTTCCTTGCTTGGATCTCCCTTTGTGCAAGCATTTCCAAAGGTCTTATCAAACCCACCTTCTCTGCCACCTGTTCTCCACCATACACATTCTGAAGTGACCAGGCAAGGCACTTCCGACAACACTTGGCATTCTGAAACAAGGACCCAACTTTCAACTTCGACAGTTCAAATTTCACCACCCTCAAGGAAGATTTGCTCTCTCAAACCAGCTTCGACTCTCAAAGGATATACAAAATTCATAAAGATTCTCAAAAAAAAACAAGCACGTAAAGCTCGAATGAACAAAAAACAAAAAATTGAAAATCTTCTCGAAATCTTGGAGCAACAGATGAAGTCGGAGATTGATGGAATAGACAAAAGGCAAAAGCTGCAGGCTAGCGCGTATAAGGTTCTCTTTAGTATGCTGTAGATATTGTGAGTTCTATGCTTCTCTAATAATACGCTACTTCTTACAGAGCATAATCTATCTATAGAGCTATTCAACGTCATATGTTCCTCCCTATTCGAATCTGATTGTGTGATTTTCTCTTTGCTTTCCCACCACCATGAGTATTCCTTGCGAAGCAGGAACATGCCACAAATTCTTCAGGACCATAGGCTCAATGCAGTCACATTTGTCAACTGCGCGTTCGTGTGCATGGTATATGAAAGGCAAACTGAAAGATCTAGGAACATACCAAGGATTTCCAGAGGTCATGTCTATCGCAACGGAAACAAACTTTCAAGATAATGAAAACACTGAGTGGCCAGAGTACAATCCTAACAACGAAGATGAAGATTTGTTTGATCTATCAGATCTCTATCCCAGGCACGACATGTTCCGTTTCCTTCCTCCTTCCTCAGACAATGCAGGGCCTGGACCACAAACAGCTCAAAACCGCTTACAAGACGCTGCGTCAAGGAGTGGATCAAATTCCCCTGAAGACAATGAAGAACTTCAACAAATCACAGTTACAAATAAAAGCGACGGAAAAATCATCAGACAAGAGCAACCACCATGTTATATCGCACCCGAAGATGAAGGATTGGAAGAGCGGCATAGTCAATTTTATCCGTTCTTATCCAAGCTTGACTGGGACATTGCTCACTGGGCTATAAAGGACGGGCCAGGCCATAAGGCTTTTGATCGGCTACTGGAAATTCCAGAGGTGAGTGAATTTTGCTCTGCTCATTGGTACATATTAATCCACCTTTTACGTAGGTTGTTGAGAAGCTAGGTCTTTCTTATAGAAATATAAGAGCTCTCCACCAAAAACTGGACTCTATGCCAACCAGAGGTGGTGAATGGGAAGAGCAGACTCTTCGCTTTGGTGATAACAGTAACGAAACATTTACGATACGATTTCGAGATCCTGTTGAGGCAATCAAGAGTCTGTGGAAAGACCCTGATCTCTCTCCTGAAATGGTATATGCTCCTCAGAAGGTATACACCGACTCAACCAAAGGAACGCGGGTTTATTCTGAGATGTGGACTGGAAAGTGGTGGCATGCGCTGCAAGTACGTTTATTTTCTCACAGAAGTAATTGAGTTTCTAACGTTTTCCAGGCAAGAGTTGAAAAAGGAGGGACAATTGCTCCTGTTATTATTGCAACGGACAAAACTCAACTAACACAATTCTCTGGCAACAAATCCGCTTATCCTGTTTATCTTACAATTGGCAACATTCCAAAAGCCACTCGTCGTAAGCCTAGCAAACATCCGTGCATTCTTCTGGCCTATTTGTCGGTCGAGAAGATTGACAGGTCTCGAATATCAGAACAGGACCACAGATCCAGAGTCCATCGCATTTTCCATGAATCCATGAAGATGGTCCTTCAGCCTCTTATTAATGCGGGAAAAATTGGGGTAGAAATGATTGGCTCCGACGGAGCTGTGAGGAATGTTTTTCCAATTCTCACATCATATGTTGCGGACTACCCAGAGCAATGCTTGGTTACGTGCAGCAAGTCAGGGACGTGCTTTAAATGCAGAGCAAAAGCGACAGAGCTGCAAGATAAAGCTCCAAAGGAGCTCAGAACACAAGCGTGGACAAAATCAATAATTGAAGAAGGCAAGACGGAGTCAGGTGGAAATCCTCGCAAGTTCCATGAATATTGTATGGGCTATGATGTTGCAGGAAGCGTTTACAGCCCTTTTTGGCAGGACTTTCCGCTGGTTGATATACACAGATCAATGACTCCGGATGTACTTCATCAACTCTATCAAGGCGTTTTCAAGCATCTTATTTCATGGTGCCAAACAATTTTAACACCAGCCCAGCTTGACCAGCGTATACGTTCTCTTCCTCCGGCATATGGTTTACGGCGGTTCAAAAATGGAATATCTGCACTCTCTCAAATATCTGGGCCTGAACGGAAAAACATGGCCAAGATTCTCCTTGGGTGTTTGGTTGGGAGCATTCCAGTCCAGGGCATTAAAGCTGTTACAGCGCTTCTAGATTTTATTTATATTGCCCAATATCCCTCACACGATACAGTTTCTTTAGGGTACTTAGAAGATGCTTTGAAGCGATTTCACCAAAATCGGCAATATTTCCTGGATACAGGGGTTCGCTCAGACTTCAACATACCAAAATTCCATTCGCTAATTCACTACGTGGAATCCATCAAGCACTTTGGAACAACAGACAACTACAACACAGAAATGTTTGAAAGACTCCACATTGACTTTGCAAAGCATGGTTGGCGAGCATCAAATCAGCGCAATGAATTTCCACAAATGATCAAATGGTTATCAAGACAGGAGAAAATCACTAGCTTTCACAGACACCAGCAGACTCTTTCTTCCAATAGCCGATCTTCAAGCCCTACAAGCCTTATGGATACCGCCTCTGACTCTGGCCAAATAGACAATAAATCTGCAATGACAAAAGGCCGGAATGTTTCAATTCCAAAATTCCCGAATTTTCCAAACCGTTCGCTTTCCTTAATCCAAGAAGCACATAATGCACCTGATTTTATTCGACATTTAAAGTCATTTATCAGTGGGTTATTAGACCAGCCTATCCACACCAGATCTCTACAAGAAATAGATCTGCCTTTTGGTAAAGTTGACGTCTACAATATGGTTCGCTTTCACCCAGATTCTCTTCATGATGACAAAGAAGAAAAAGATGTGGTTAAAGCTATTGCAAAATCCAGCAAGCTTCCTAATGGGTGGTTTGACACTGCCATTATTAATTTCGATGATATGGCAGAGTCAACAGGAGTAAAAGGTAAGTAATACTAGCTAATTTCCCATAAATAGATTAGCTGATTAAAACTTAGGCACAAGAACAGGAAGAGTCAGAGTTATATTTACACTTCCAGATACACTCGACACAATTCATGGACCACGATCCCGACCAGAAAACTGGCCTGATAAGAATGAACCCTTGGCTTATGTCGAATGGTATACTCAATTTGCCAGTTCTGCAGAAGCTAAGCATGGGATGATGTATAATATTCGGAAAACAACAAACACTCAAAATCGAACACAAGGTGCTATAGTCAAGGTGAAAGATATTCGCCAAAGCTGTATGCTTTTCCCTATTTTTCCTTCTCTCAAAGAAAATATCCCAGAAAGCTGGAGTCCTTTCACTGTGCTTGACGAAGCATCATCTTTTTTAGTCAATAATTGGCTAAGTAAATATTCGTATCAGACTATTTATTAATTATATAGTCTGCAAAATGAATATATTCGATTTTTTAACTTTATAATTATGATGATAACTCTGATAGCATTAACAGTGTACCAGAGATCTGCAAAGCTTTTTATATATAACGCTCAAGGCCAAAGCTGTGCAGAGTCTTACAGAGCTCCTCAGAGTCGCATATTGCCTTTAGCAGAATTGCATTTGTCCAAAGCTTTTTTGGAGCAAAAGTCATTTTCCTGATGTTTTGTCTATGAGTTCAGGGAAGTCTTTGGAGATCCAGACCCTGCCAGCACAGCCAGACACAAAATGAACTTGCTCAAGCAGGGAAGTCAAACTGCTGATGAGTATGTGGCTAACTTCAGGGAATTGGTTTCAGACACTGGGTACAATGATGCTGCATTGGTTGAGAAATTTCAGACTGGGATCAACAGATCTCTCAGGGAAAAAGTTTATAGTGTACCTGAGATGCCCAAAACTCTGAATGGCTGGATTTCTTGGGCTACCAAGCTGGACAGGCAATGGAGACAGATGGAAGCATTCAACAAATCTACTTCCTCTTCCTCTTCCTCTTCTCCATTTTCTAAGGCTCCTTCATCCAACAAGCCTCAGTCCAAGCCTGCTGCCCCCAGTTCAACTCCCTTTGTTGGCAATCAGAGAAATCAAGTTGCTCAAGCAAGGCAACCAGATGTAGTTCCTATGGAAGTTGATTCAGGATGGAAGTCAGTCAGGCCCCTCATCTGCTTCAAATGCAGAAAGCAAGGTCATAAGGCAGCTGATTGCAGGTCTTCAGTCAACATCAATGCCATGAACCATGAGGAGCTGAAAGACTTTTATGGAAAACTGATCAAGGAAGAAGAATCCAACAAGGAAACTCCACAGAAGAATTTTTAGAGGCACCATTGGTGAAAGACATGTCCCAATGGAATAAATTTAATGTATTAGAAGATGAAAGCAATAAACTCAATCCTTCCTCTTCAGATTCTGATACAGAAACCATGTCCTCTGATTATTCTTCTTCCACTCCTGAAAAAATCTACATCCTGGGTCACAAGCCTAAAACCTCTACTCATTTGTCAGTCATTCTAAAGACAATGGATACAGGGAAAAGGCTTTCTGTAGATGCTTTGCTTGACTCTGGAGCTACTGGTCTGTTTCTGGACACTGGTTTTGTAAAATATCATAATCTCAACACCAGAAAACTCCCTAGAGCCATTCCTGTCTACAATGTAGATGGTACTCTCAACAAGAGTGGCTCCATTCATGAGGAAGTTGACTTGATTATGATATACAAGAACCATACAGAAAAGGCTACCTTTGCTGTTTGTGACTTGGGAAACAAAACTGCTATTATTGGACACACCTGGCTTTATCTACATAACCCAGATGTTGATTGGAAGTCAGGGGATGTTCAATTCACAAGATGTCCATCTGACTGCCACATGGAAGTTATAAGAGCCAGAAGGAAGAGACAGAGAATAGCTGCAATACAAAGAAGACAGCTTCCTCAGTTTGATGATGAAGGTGTAGATCTTGTAGATCAGTCACCTGACTCTGACTCTGAGATTGAGCCTGAGGATAGGATTTTTATTTCCTGTCTACATCCTCAAAGTCAGTCTATTAATGCTACTTCTACTGTGTCCCAAAAACTAGCAGAAGAATCTCACCAGAAAGCTGATTCCCCAAAGAAATCCTTTGAAGAAGCTGTCCCCAAGCACTATCATCAATTCAAAGGGGTATTCTCAAAGGAATCTTTTGACAGGCTACCAGATAGAAAGCCTTGGGATCATGCTATTGAGCTGAAGCCTAGTTCTGAGCCATATAGATCAAAGATATATCCTCTTTCACCTAAGGAGCAGAAAGAGCTTGATGCCTTTCTAGAGGAAAATCTGAAATCTGGCAGAATTAGACCTTCCAAGTCACCTATGGCATCCCCTGTTTTCTTTGTCAAGAAGAAGGATGGCTCTCTTAGACTAGTACAGGACTATAGGAAGCTGAATGAAATGACTATCAAAAACTCCTACCCTCTACCTCTCATTTCTGACATTATCACCAAACTCAGTAAAGCTAAATACTTCACCAAGCTGGATGTCAGATGGGGATTTAACAATGTCAGAGTTAAGGAAGGAGATGAATGGAAGGCAGCCTTTAGAACTAATAGAGGGCTGTTTGAACCATTGGTCATGTTTTTTGGCTTAACCAATAGTCCTGCCACCTTTCAAACTATGATGAATGACATCTTCATAGAGCTCATTGATGGCAATGTTGTCATTGTCTACATGGATGACATATTGGTCTTCACTGAGACTCTGGAACATCATAGGGAAGTAGTCAAGAAGGTTCTGAAAATCCTAGAAGAGAACAAACTCTACCTCAAAGCAGAAAAATGTGAATTTGAAAAGGAAAAGATTGAATATCTTGGACTTATCATTTCACAAGGCAAGATTGAGATGGATCCTGTCAAGGTAGAGGGAGTCTCCAAATGGCCTGAACCTGAAAATGTCAAGGATGTTCAATCATTCTTGGGATTTGTTAACTTCTACAGAAGGTTCATAGAGGATTTTGCAGACATTGCCAAGCCACTGCATGAATTGACAAAGAAGGGAACAGTCTGGAGATGGGGACTTAGACATCAGGAAGCCTTTGATCAGTTAAAGCTTAAGGTCACATCCTCCCCTGTTTTGGTTTTCCCTGATGATAATAAGCCCTATAAAGTTGAAGCAGATAGCTCAGATTATGCTACTGGGGCTGTCTTATCTCAGGAAGGATCAGATGGGAAATGGCATCCTGTTGCTTTTATGTCTAAGAGCCTCTCTGAAGTAGAAAGAAATTATGAGATTCATGACAAGGAAATGCTGGCAATTATCAGGGCACTAGATGAATGGAGACATTATCTTGAAGGGACTCAACATACCTTTGAGATTTGGACAGACCACAAAAATCTAGAGTACTTTATGACTGCCCAGAAGCTAAGCAGGAGGCAGGCCAGATGGTCTCTATTTTTGTCCAGATTTGACTTTTCTCTTCATCATAGACCTGGTAAAAAATCTCTAAAGCCAGATGCACTGTCAAGAAGATCAGATCATAAGAAGGGGGAGAATGATAATGAAAATGTAGTTCTTCTCAAACCTTCCTACTTCAAAATCCAAGCTCTCAAACAGGGGCACACCATTTTGTCTGGTCCTGAGACTGATCTTCTGAAGAAAATCAGAGAAGCAAAGGACATGGATGAAAAGGTTGTGAAGGCAGTACAGGAATTGAAGGGATCTTCAACCAAGAAGATAGAAGGACAGGAATGGGCAGAAGAGCAAGGACTTATTCTCTACAGAGGGAAAGTGTATGTTCCCAAGGACAAAGATCTTAGAAGGAAAATTGTGGAACTACATCATGATGCCTATATTGCTGGACATCCAGGAAAATGGAAGACAATAGAGCTTGTCTCTAGAAATTATTGGTGGCCAGGAATGTCTCACTACATTGCAGCCTACACTAGAAGCTGTGATAGATGTAACAGGACAAAGACATTTCCAGCTAAGCCTGTTGGCTTCCTGACTCCTACTGAAATTCCTTCTGATGTCTGGCAAACCATTACTGTGGACTTTATCACTGGATTACCTGAGTGTCAAGGGTACAATGCCATTATGATAGTTGTAGATAGGCTTAGCAAGATGATCCATATCATACCTACCACAGATGAGGTCACATCTGAAGGTACTGCTAAGCTCTACAGGGACTATGTCTGGAAACTGCATGGTCTACCTATCAAAATAATCTGTGATAGAGGTCCCCAGTTTGTCTCCAAGTTCATGAAAGAGCTCAACTCCTTATTAGGTATTCAGACTGCTTCATCTACAGCCTATCACCCTCAGACAGATGGTCAAACTGAGAGGGTAAATCAAGAAGTAGAACAATACCTCAGGCTCTTCATAAACCATAGACAAAATGACTGGGTAGAATGGTTGTCCTTAGCTGAATTCTCCTACAACAACAGAGTTCAAGCATCTACTAGGCAAACACCCTTCATGCTCAATAATGGTAGACATCCCAGAATGGGCACAGAACCTCTTAGAGACAGCAAGATGGACACTGTAGATACCTTTGTGAAAAACATGGAAGAGGCCAGAAAAGAAGCAGAGTCTGCACTTAAAAAAGCTGCTGATGATATGGCCAAGTTCTATGATAGACACAGAGGTGCACCTACTGAGTATAAGGTTGGGGACATGGTTTGGCTAGATGGCAAGGACTTAAAGACTGATAGGCCTTCCAAGAAATTGGAGGACAAAAGATATGGACCATACAAGATCACCAAAGTTGTTGGTCCAAATGCCTATGAATTGAAATTGCCTGCTACCATGAAGATCCATCCTGTATTCAATGTGGTCAAGCTCATGCCCCATCATCCTGATCCAGTTGGTAGAAAGCCCCCTTCCAGACCTCCACCAGTTATCAAAGGTGAAAACCCTGAATGGGAAGTTGAGTACATCAAGGACAGCAGATTATTCAGAAATAAGCTGCAGTACTTGGTTAAATGGAAAGACTACCCAAATGAAGAAAGTACTTGGGAACCTGCTGAAAATTTGAAGAAGGCAGCTAAGTCAATCAAGGAATTCCATGCAAAACACCCAGCTGCTCTCAGAAAAATTTCTGCACTCACTTTCGATAGACTTTCATTTTCACCTCTAATTGATTTTACTGAACCCCTACCTCCTCTGAAACCCTCCAAACTCAGTCATACATGTGCACATTCTGGGAAATGTGCCTTAGAGAGGGGGTGATGTCAGGGTTTCCCCTATTTTCTCTTATTTTTCTATATTTATTTCGCATTTTTCCCTTTTGTAGATGTGTAGATATCTTATCTGTTTCATATCTTTGATTATCTCTTGATTATATCTTGATTATCATTTGATTAGATACTTATCACTTTAATTTCCCATGAGCATAGCCTCATCCATTCTACATCATTCCACATCATTCTTTTACTTTCTTTATGATGTCATTGCCTTATTCATCATTCCTTTCTATGATGTCATGGAGGAATATTCTAGAATAGCTGTAGGGTATATATACTGGACATGTATGTAGCTGTAGCCCCAGCTTCAATCTCTTAGGATATCCACTATCATTGGTGTGATCTCTTAGAACCATTGAGTGCCTCTCTCTCTCTTCATCTCTCTCTCTCTCTCTCTCTCTCTTGCTTTGTCTTTGTTGGTGGCCTTGTCACACTGATCTTAGTGTTGCCCTGACAGTCACTCAGAATCCGTAATCACGAGTCAAGAATACTTATGTGAACGAAGCACCTGCAGAATCACAATCATTATCACGCTGAACAGCTGGATATCACTTCATCTTTGTCACACACGTCTCTGTGTGTCATCTGTGAATACAATGTATAGATCGAAGGTACAAATCGTTTCAATAAGTGACTGCGCTATGTTAATATCGGTTTAATTACGGTTCAATGTCAACACTATACAAGCAGTCATTATATAGTTTTGCCCTATTGGTCTACCAAGCCCCCATCGATATGCTCTGAGTGTTCAATCAACGATAATCCCACATCTGGGTTTTGCCAAGTCTGCAAGGCTACCTGCCACGGCGCTATTTCTACTGAAGTGGACGGCGGTAGAAAGGTATCACCAGCCCTTCGACTCGTCTCTGAGTAATGTTCGTGTATTCTCCTATACAGTATCATCAGTAGCAATGTAAAGCTCTATTAAGCCGAGTTAGATGGTTTGAATCAAGTTTGCGATGCTCTTTCGAGCCAACTTACGCATACGGACATAATAACTAAGACGGGAAGGATTGTAAACATATCTGTATAGTAGCCGATTAAGATCAGGAAGATATGATCAGACGATAGCTCTTTCACCTATGGTTGCACCTAATCATAGGGCGTTAGTTTCCGACAAGGTTCCATTGAATCCAGTTACTTACCAAATCCCGTTGGTGCGCCCGGAAGATGGGCGCGAATGGACGTGAATGCGAACAATGTGCCTACTGGGACCACAAACATCTCGGCGTAAAAGTGGGCATGTCTATAAATAGCAACTGATGCACAAATTGTAATGAAAGCCATCGCCGTTAGCCCTTCAGACAGAAATCCATCAGTGTCTCTTCGAAAAAATAAACAGTACTCCTACAGTTTGTAACAGCAACCATAACTACGAATATTTTAGTTGCCTTCGACCTTTCGACAAGAAGGGAAAATTGAAGGTTTTCTCTGTCTTTTAGGACATTCGTAATAACCGAGGCCTGGATGAGGGATATGTCAAAGTTCCTGTGTAGAAATCTGTCTTAATTGGACCATGTTTCAGAGTAAACATTGGAATACACACACTGCCACGCCAAAGGAGTCAATGACTTTCAATGGTTTCATTCGATTGCTACCTACAACCCTAGTGTAAAATAAAAACTGAGCGACATATCTGTATGAGAAATTGTGTACAGAATCGCGTAAGTTGTGTATTTCTGAGTAAACCCATAATATTAAACTCACATGTCAAACGGATAGCTCTGCCATGATGTTGTGAGGGCTGCTCGTCTGGCATTGAAGGGCTGAATCTGTTTCTTATATCCAATTAATTTCGTCACAGTGGTGAAGGAGACTGGTGGTGTGAGGCTTGAGCACCACTCTGTACTGTTGAGCCTGTACAACACTGGGTTCAATCCTGGAGCGGATGACCAGAAAGGGCTGGAAGAGTCGAGGAACGAGCTGTCATAACATACATAGTATGTTTGTTCAACCGCCCAAAGAATAAGAGTAACAAACATGTACATACTTTGATGTAAATATATCTATGGCTGCCGCGCGAGGAGAAGAACAATCTATAGACTCGGGTGTTGGGTACCAATTCATGGTAATTGTCCTTCCTATGGCATCGACTGAAATGGCCTCCGCCGTCAGGTCAATCTATAAATACAAACAAATAATACATTTAAATGAATAAAACGTTCCAAGCCCGGCGCCAAACGCTGAACTCACGTCGAATGAGAAAATATCATCCAGTGTAGTAATAGGTGCTCGAAGGTCAAGAGGTTCGACACTCATATACGGGGCAGATGCAAGAAATGGAGCCAGAGATACGGAAACGCACAGAAGCCAGCAAAGGACAAATCTCTTAAATCTTTCCAGACCTGAAAGGGGTTTGACTTTGTCGTTTTGGGATGTGCTGCTGTGGTCGCTGTCATTAGGTATTTGGAGGCTTAAGAACTCGGAAATCGACAGCATAGGTAAGGAAGAGTAGACTTGATGAAATTTGACTAATCAAACTCCTGCATAAATACTACCCACGAGCCATGATCGAATATAAGTTTCATAAAATGATAAAGTTCTCACGGATGCTATGTATAGAAATTAGGGTTAGTATGTTGAGTGCGGCCATACGATTGTGTGGCGTAAAATACTTTAAAGCGATCAGATTGTCAAATTGAAGATAACAATCATTAACAGGAGGACGAGTGAATCTGGGTACATACTACGCTCAGGAAGCATTTTTCTCGCTAAATCCCGAGCAGCCGTACCAGCCGAAGAGACGGAGTAGTCGGGAATGGATAGACTATCGAATTGAACAACAGTATTCTCTTGTTTCTCGGTAGACGGTGCGTTGACTGATGGACCAATGTACACAAGGCTGAGGCTATGAGTCGTACGATTCTGGTAACCCGGTGGTACAGCAACATATGGAGGAAACTGACGTGGATAACATGCTGGATGTAATGTGTCACCGGGTAGTGCATATGTGTCAATGATAGACGATGTGTTGAATCCGTCAACTACGAGGGAGAAAACACCGCCGTGTGTGGACGTCACTGTGTGTACCATGATACTTGGACCTAGATGTCAGAAATGATGCATGATGGTTGATTGATTCGTTGTACTAGGGTGAAAAAAAAGTTCATTTACCTGTGTAATTAAATAAGATGGTGGCGTTGATGACATTTGTAGTGCGCAAGTCCGCGGTTTCCGTGCAACTCATATTGGATGTGGAAATCCTCCAAGAATCAACCGGGATGTATGAAATTCGGGAATCACTCCCAGAAACTGGAGTTGTAGATGGAATGTACCCAGTCGTTGCTGAAGGAAGGGCAGCCAGGGTAGTGCCTACTGCGTTGATGCAAGTCACTCTATTAGATCCCGTAGCAAGAAAGCATGTTGAGCCAATAGCTTTGGGAAAACATCAGACTCCATGGAGTATAGTACAAATGGGGAGACATACGACAGCAGAACCCCCCCATGTCAACTCTTTCATCACATCTATCTGTGGTCGCATGTAAGTATGTACATGCTGACTCTCGCCAAGAGATAAACATACACAAGTAAGGATCTGCACAGGCCTCGGGGTCAAATCCAGAAGTAAACGGAACACCTGGAGATTCGCAGATAGGAATTCCACGAATAAATGTACATTTTTGCCTAAATTTTGGCGCAAAAAGTTGAAGACGGATCGAATAGATGGAGAGATATAAACAGTACTTACCCATACGGGCAACATGATCCCTGCGGTTCACCACATGGCGTGGTGTTTGCGCTACAGTTCGCCTATAAAGTGATAGTAGCGTGACGAGACAATAAATTGAATCGGTTTTGAGTCTTGATGCTAAACGACAACGATAACTACTTACCGTAGCCGCAAATACAGGAAGACCCAACTTTGATGTAGCCAGAGAATGGTGAAAAGAGAGGAATATCAATATTATTTGGAGATTTTTGGATTTCATATCCTACGATTAGTTTGTCCTTGAGGGGGTCAGATAGCGGGTAAGTGGTATAAGATGTACAAGATTGTGCACGCTTTAAATACGTGGCGCGGTACATGCAGCAGGATTTTGATGTACTTTCTCGAGATGAACTTGTCCCCTGGCGTCAGGAAATTTTACGCCTGTTTCAATAGTTTCATGACATAGCCAAAAAGGACATCACAATTATTAAATCATCTCCGAGATCATTGTGGTTAAATTGGATAGGCGTTTAGTCGCCGATTATGGGCTATGACTCGGGTTATATATACACAAATATCCCCATTGAGGTTGTTATGACATTCAACTTAAGGCTACAGTCAAACCTGTCTTATCCCATAACTGTATAAAGCCATAACCTGCGTAATCCCATAGGTTTTTTGTCCACCAAATCCTCGGTTGAGGGCTATTTTGACCTGCAATAACCCATACCCTACAATAACCCATAGCTTTAGACGTCCACCGAGAGCTATGGGATAAGACAGGTTTGACTGTAACAGTTATGAGTCTCCGTTTACGGCCGTTTTCATACTACGATATGTCAATTTAAAGTACGCCGAAAGCGCACCAGAACAAGAACTAGGGATCCACTAGAAGTTGTCCCTGAAACGATTCAAATTGACTCAGGTTCCAACGCCACCTGTATGTGTGACACTTGATGTTGAATCGAGGTCGAACACGACTTCAATTCGCGTACATACATACCTCTGAGCCTGACACTAAAGTGTCCTTCCAATTTGCCGTTGGTGCCTCAAGACGGGGCCAAGTGCTAACACGTCTCATGGCTAAAGTCTTACTTACGCGTTGTAGATCTTTTAGACCCGTACATATGTGCTAGTTTTGACAGGCACAGCGTGACTGTTATAGGTTAAATTTATCAGACCTCACAGGTGTAATCTCCATGTAGTCATTAGTATCCTTTCTGCGATAAACTTGGGCGCATATTGAGACGCAGTCGGAAATTAACTTCGACTGGTTCAAATGTATAGTATGCAGGCAGAAACCGTTGTGGAAAAGGCCTGCCGGGGGCCATGTCACGATAATTCGGTCCCATCGATATCGAAGATCCATAGAAAATGGAATACCAGGATTCCTTGCGCCAACTCTTTCTTTCTTTCTGCCTCATATTTCCGCTTGACTTACGTTTAGGAAATAACGTACATTATTCAGTGCGTCTGAGGAAATAGAACTTGGAATGGGGTAGCTGGTTTTGGAGCGTTTGCTATTATTGGGAAAATAACCCAGAATTTTTCAACGTCAGGTATTGTGTTTCCATTAGCATATACTCACGTACCAATGGTTGTGTACTCGTTTATAAGTGCGTGGTGCACAAAGACAAGGATAAGAATTATGAGAGGTCGAAAGTCGGGAGTGATGCTCATGTTGTACCTATATGGTCACTCTGATGCGGGGGGTGTGGACAGACATATCCGTAGGGGAAGAGACCCTTCAATTCATTTGCACGATGTTGTATCTTATTTTTGTCGTGATAAACTTGGAGCCCAAGGTGTGAATGACAGGGAAGAAGGGCAAAACAAGGACTTCCGCGTCTAAATTCATGCGTATTATATGCCTAGAATAATATTAATATAGATATTATAATCCCATGTCAATCATGCACCGCTTCAACTTATTGATCGCCTCATAAGCTGTCATAAATCATTCTTGGTCGTCCACTGAATGCGTCTGCTGCACGTGAGTAAGAAGAATGGTAAGTGTTAAAACTGTCTGTGTGGATGGGGACAACGAAAGCGCTGGGCATACGCTGGAGAGACAGGTCGGTGGTTGGGACTGGGTGAGTTTTCTTCTTTTGTTCGATATTTTTTCGTTTTGTTCTTGGACCTTTGGGATGGGTTGGGTTGGAAGACGGTGTGCACGTTGGAGAAGTCCAGTATGTAGCTGTATGGCGTAGGTGGGCTCGCAAGCGCGTCGAGCAGCCTTGCACGATGGCGGTAGTGGGCAAAGGATGATTGGATTTGGCTATGGACGCGGCGCTGTCATACAGGTAATGTATCTAATCTAATCTAGACTACGGATCGGGCAGCCGGCCAGACTGCACTGCCACAACGCCAGTGGTAAGTAGGTGCCCTCGGTGGTCCGTGGTGTTTAAAGAATTCCTCCTCGCCAGCTCCAATGATGACGCCGTCGATCTGTGTTGAGCTTGTTGCCGACTTGGATTTTTCCCGTCCAAGTTTGATCCTGAACTTTGCTGTACGCCCCACTCTCCACTTGATCATCCTTCTTCCTTGCTTCTTCCTCACCCCACTAACCTCTTCCCAGATTCATGGATGTACTTATGCGGATAATATATGTGCAACGAAATCACAGGGAGCGGTCCACCCCACTAAATATCCTCCAGGTTTTCCTCAAAGGCCACATAAACCAAGAACTAGACCCCGAATGCATCCTCCTCGACGATTCAAAGCCCCGCTCAGAGGCCTCGCATGACACTGGCTCATATGCTTCATCGTGATATTCGGCTTACCCCCGGACTCGCGTATAACATGTTTATCTCGTTTGGGATTCTGTGGATGGTGTGGCGTCCTTATCCGGTTGGCCTCTCCCTTCACTTGCGAGTATGTGAATAGCGGGGTTCTTTAGAACTACGATCTCTTTTGGGGATGAACGGTGTTTGGTCTTGGAGCGGTGTAGGTGCTTTGGGCAGGAGCCAGTCACGCATGCGCACGTCTCCGCATTTCCGGTTCACATTGTTTCACTTCCTCCTTTCTTGCTAAACATCATGCCATATTCAAATTTCATCCCCCTCTCTGTTTATACCGTCTCTCCGCTTCCTTGCACACCTCTCCACTGGTCGGGTGATCCACTAGCCAAGTACCTCCCATTCGCGCCCACTCTTCTCTCCCCTCATTTTTATATCATATCCCCCCCCTCGTTGCACTTCCTTTCCCTTTCCTCCTTCAATTGATGTGATGATGTCGCACTGAATGACGAATGTTTTCAGAATTTCTTGCTCGATCAGAATTATAATATATACCAATTGTAATTAATCCATGAGATACTGTTTAATGACTTCAACCCAATTCACATCAATGCCAAACTTTTTGCTTCACCCAAAAACCGGCGAAAAACCACGAGTTTGGGTTTTCAGGCAACCTGAACTCTGAAATCATGGATTTTCGCACATTTTCTAAAAAGTTGATGTTCCCAGGCTGGCCCAGACGCGTTATTTTGCGCGTTATTGATGGGATTGTGTAAAGGTGACGTCATGCCGATTGACCCGAGCACCGCCACGTCATCCAAACATTGTTGTGTAACGTTCCCGTTCATTGTGCCTAACCTGCAATGTCCTCTACTATGATGCTTTCTTGTGTATCTGCGCTACCAAGTTTTTGATTCATTAAAGTTGAGTATCTCGCAGGTGTGGGTAAGGGTCTTGAAATCAAATCAAAATTAGACATTATCTTATACTTCTACCTTTCAATTGGCAACTGTAACGGCATTACACCGGCAACGGATTCTCACACTGAAGAAGCTGAGGGCGACGTCCCTAAGCCATCGTCGCTTTCTTAGGGACTTCCACCAGTGTCTCTCCCGAATGCTTTACACGTGCTATTATTGCAACAAGGAGCTTCCAGGGAGCAAAATCAAGCGATGCTCTAGATGCTTGTGAGTATCTTAGTGGTTCCTCCTTCGCAAGACTTACCTCTGACAAAACCCAGGCTAGTGACGTACTGTGTGGGCTTTTCTTTTTCTTTTCATCCATAGGGCCCAGCTAATTATCAACGACTGAAGTCGAAGAAGTGCCAGTCCGCGTCCTGGAGAGCTACGCACAAGCAAAGCTGTAGAATCCACCCTTCTCTCACTGCCTCGAATGGTACTCGAGAAGACGCAACGGAAGCCGCAAGCGATCGGTCTAGGCAAGAGCTAATCGAAGTTGATCGTATCCTATCTCGATGGATGCAGTACTGGAGGGCTTGTTTCACGGTCTGGACGAGGATATCATTAGACCTTGCCAATCATCCTCGTGAAAGAGTGATGACTCATTGGTGCGATTAATTCCTTTTTCACGCTAGAAACGGGGGCTAACCATTAGATATACCTTGTCTCTCCAGCATGCAGATTATCGTTCTACCACACCTTTCAGCGGAAGAAACATATCACCAATTCAAGGTCATTTTGCTGCCTAATTATGTCGCTGTGTTCAAACTGATCAATACCTGCGCAGGTACTTCGCGCTTCCGTCGAGCCTTTGTCTGATATCAGAAGAGATTACCCCGAGCTGGAAGTTACAATTGATCCGGACGATTACACGAGGCTCAGATTCCTTCTCCTCATGGTCAATAGTGAAGGGGAGTTGCAAAGGGCGCGTTTTCTGCAGTGGAATGACCCTAATGTAGACCGATGGAGAAACATCAGCAAGAAAGATAGTGCTGCACTTGGTGGACCTGACTCTGGATGGGATCTGTGCTTATTGAGGAGGTGAATGAAACGGATCCCATCACAGTTAAGGAGAAACTTGGGCTAAAAAAATAATTATTCAAACGGGAAGTTTTTCTATGTATCCATCCAGTGATAAAATGACCGTGAAATTATGTTATCTCGAACTATATTTCTACCGTGTGCGCGATAATTTGCTTCGTTTCCCTGTATTTAACTTTCTGTCGCAGAGGTTCAAGCTGATTCTAACCGTAGAGCAATTGCATATTATCGATTTATCTGTCCATGCTTCATGATTAAGCGCTGTCTGATCTACGCTGCATAAGCAGAAAATAGAAGTACCGAACATTCATATCGCCCACAGAAATTTAGAGTAGAATAGCTCAATAGTGCTCTTCTCCAGAGGAGCCGGATGCATAAATCATCTTGCTGAGACATATTTACAAATATTCCCTCCGCGAAAGGCTGCGATAATATAATGTCACAAACTTTGCACTCAGAAGTGTTGAGTTCTATGTATCGAGAGATTGACTATGATGACTGCTTTTTTTAAATCTCTATCGATGTCAAGAATATCTAGATACAAGTATCAGTCGGAAGAACCAGGTAATGTGTGGTAAATCATGATAATTTGAACGTTGACATGGCTCTGAGCTAGCCTGAAGGAAAGCAATTACGACCGTACACTTGCATAGTATTCACATCTGTGTGAACTCGTTTCACGGTAGGTTCATTGCATTATGGCGGTAATTATCTCCCATATGCATGGATAAAACATATGTGCCGGAGACATGCGTGAGCATCCTTCTCGTGATACGAGATGAGAATGGGCCAACTAATTCACAAGACGCTCTATCAGAAATTGATATGGGTAAAAGGGAAAAAAAAGGCTTGCTCCCTCGTAAGCTCACGCTCTCTTTAAATACAGCTGCGCGTAGATGAGTCCATGATTAAATATCTGGAACCTCATCGGACGTACGTCTAACACCTTCTAAACTGCTTCTGCAGGCACGTCCTTCACATTCCCTCCGATGGGTAGTGGCTTCGTCCCAGGCGGACACTGCTTCGAATTTATTCGAGACCGAGGCGATGATGACAAGCAGAAGGAGGAATAAACCGTTGTTCATGGTGGCCGTCAAATGAGGTATCGAACCTTGACGACCTGTTTAGCTGAGTTTTAAAAGGGGGGTGTTACTAATTGCGATTCATCTGGTTCATAATATTAATATTTTG
This sequence comes from Agrocybe praecox, assembly GCA_964017145.1. NCBI lineage: Eukaryota > Fungi > Basidiomycota > Agaricomycetes > Agaricales > Agrocybaceae > Agrocybe > Agrocybe praecox. The sequence continues at coordinate 3,706,982 of OZ024845.1, read as the reverse complement.
AATCACTATGCTGTATAAAAATACACGTACAACTGACAATTATAAGAAACTACGTACTATTGACTTACTAAGTGCAGACGATGTACAAGTTCGACAGCCAACTTACTCCAACGTACATAGTAGCCTCGGCATGTTTCGGCATGCTCCCGATCATGAACCGGAGTTATCTTTTTCTCACCCCTGAATCGATCCGGATATTTGCTGGCCATGGTGCTAGACGTTCGCATTAAACAACTTTCAATACCACAACTTCGATGCAGTAACATGAATCTTCAAAGCTTCGGGCTTCAAATCGGCTTCTCTGCTCCCTCTATCTATGCATTATTTCTAGGATCTCCGCCGGTAGCGCCAAAGCAGCACCTACGGTAGCTATGCATTGTAACATCTTCCATTGGAACCAACTACCACTTGTTGACGTTTGGTATACCTCGCCACCGCACTTGTAGCTTTGTAGCTTTAAAGCTTGAACTTGAAGTGCCGCAAGTCATTTCTCAGCAATCTTTCTCAGGTGAAACCCGGTATCCTTGTCGGTCAAAAGGAACGGAGCACGATACACGAACTTCGAAGCAACCATCAACGGAATATTGACCATTGACTTCTCCGACCATGTTGTGAGCGGCGCTGCCATTCAATACTGTGAATTTAACTTCAGCGGGTGATATTCGTTCGTCCCGTTCCTTCGAAATGGTGGGTAGCTTGTTCCTTTTATTTGAGGCCCGAGGTCCGATGATGACACCAGTCATTTCTCTTCTGTTATTAGACACAGCACGAACTGGTGGAGATTCTCAAGTGTTTAGCAATTCTGTTTACCAAGTGGCTCTCGTAGGGACTCAAGGAAATTCCGGTGCGTTCGAACGTTCCGTGGTACACTAATTTGTTGCACTTACTGACCATTATCTAGTTTTCAATTACGACTGCAATCACCGGGATTGCCTGACCTGCATAATCAGTCTTCTTCAGGAGGATGAGTACTATTCAGAGGTGCACGGGCTAGGGTATAGGAGGCGGGCATACAATATCACGCTTTTTCTGTCCGGGTACGCCTGCGTTTTCTCTTTATTGTTCAATTACTTTCCTAATTTCCCTCAATGAAGAGTCCTGGTCAAGACGGGCTAATGATGCTATGGCATACACTCCCGCTCTCCCAGACGCGGGTTTGGTTTCCAAATCACGTACATTTTCTGGGTACTCCATGGCAAAAGCCTCTGGTACTTCGGTACCGCCTTCTTCACCAGCGTCAAGACACCCTCAACCTACTTCCGGTAGCACAGAAACGTACATCGACCTCCGGACCAGATTGAACACACCCCACGACCACTTAAGCGACTCCGGTTGGGCAGCCTTCTTTCCTTCTATCTGCGACACCCACCAGCTCTCTTCCTCACGTTTACGATGCAAGTCACCCTAACCAAAGTTGCAGAAAACACCACGGAAGCTTTCGTGAGCACTGTACCCGCACTGCCCTGTATAGGTGTGTCGCTGGCATTGGCCTGTATTTGACGAATCAGTTACGGCCGTCAACATTTCAACATCGATGAATTATTGGTCAATATAAGCGATGTGTTTGGGCTTAATTTCAAGGCACCGGATCCTGGGCCACCTTATAGTGTCATTTCGATGGCCTTGGTACTATCGAGAAACTTAACACCTCCTGAAATATGCAGGTGGTCGCAAGTTATATGCTAGTGATACTGACGGTATTGTATAGTACGCCTGGTGAGTCGTGTCGCTCCTCATCTTCATCTCAAATTAATGCGTTATTTGAAAAATGGTTGACTGCGGCCTCGCAAGGAAGAACCATCACTATCTTTCAAGGATATTTGCGCCGCCTTCCACAACTTCGACCTCGTCTCTCCTGGCCCTGGCCTTCAGCTTCAACCATTAGCAGACGGACGCTTAGTATCTATCGCTCAGCCAGGGAGCGTTCAACGAGATGGATCGGCTGTTGGTGTGCGGCACTCAGTCAAATGATTTCTTCCAGTCGCGAGGTATGACTTTACGTCGCAATGCACTCCTCAACTTTTGTCCATCTAATCAACCTCAAGAGACTCCGAAAACCTTCTCTTGTCACTGAGTCGATGGAGAAGTGGGATGACTTTGTATCCCTTAAGACAATTTTTTGTTAGGAATTTTGTCGTATTCAACTTTTGTACGGGATAATCATCATTATTTTCGTGTCTACCCTGGACAGTGTCTTAACATGAATCTAAATAAATATATCTACCAAAGATGGGTGCAGATAATAAAAGATTTATTTTCCTTGTATCCCAGCATTCGATGAAGAACCACACTCACCCTTGGATGGTAACTTGTAATACCAGCTTCTCCAGGTTTCGGTGAGGAGGTAGCGGGTACGCCTCAGACTGAATTACATTGAGGAGTTTCTCGGACCTCGGGAGTCGGAATAACAACGTTGTGAATGAACAATCCTCTTGTCGGCCGCCCTGGTCCTAATCAAGTTCGTTGCTGAAAGTCTTCTTATTTCACGGCTGTCGCGACTATCTGTGCTGGATGGTGTGGGAACGTCCTCAAAAATGTGCTAATTCAGAGGGGTTTTCTTTCGTTTGTGTTTTCTCGTCTTGATAGGGAATCTGTTTTGTCGCGATAGCTTCTGATCCGCCGTGCCCTCCGTTTGCGAGTTAATGGAATCATAAATTGTATCAACATTTAACAGAACGTTGCAGTAGACCTCCTGAGATGCCACAATCTTCCTCGCACGTAACATGGGGTTTGATCGACTGGCTAACATCTTTTAGACATAACAACGATGAGAGGGAGGGAAAATGTACACGTCTAATTTAGAATTAAAGAACACCACTGCCCTTCGTTTCCGTTCTCCTTTTCTTTCATACCGCGCTCGCGCTTGAACCCCACTCACACCTCTGTCAAAGTGATATTCGACCACAGCAGTAAACGACCCCCTTCGTATGCTCTCCGCATCCGTCCAATTCTACTCCTCATGCAACCCGAACGGTGTGACTTCCATGCACGACATGACGCGCTTGTTCCATCTCTAGTGGTCGATATTTTCGTGATGTGGAAATAGGCGCTAATTTTTCTGGCGAGACGAACACGCCTAAACGGTTCAATCAGATAAACAAAAGTTTAGCATGACTGAAGTCACATCATTGAACCCCAACGTTGTTTTAACCATCCAAATCAACCCCAACTTTCTTGCTGCAACGACTACAGTGGCGATGGCGAACCCCTTCCCAGCAAGCATCGGAGATAACATGTTATTTTGCGATGGGGGTGTTCCGTGTATCCCAGTCGAGGCTAACTTGCACCAGCTTCTTCAATTTTTGATGAGGAGGTAGCGGGTACGCCTCAGACTCGATCGGCTGGTCCTAATCATGTTTGCTACTGAGTACTGAGGGCCTTCTTAGTGCACAGCTGCTGCGACTATTCTTTCTGGATGGTGCGGGAAAGTCCTCGAAAATATATGCCAATTCCAAGGGATTTTCGTTTCGTCTGTGCTTTTTCGTCCTATTAGGGGTTTGTTGCGCTGGTTTTCAGCTCGTTGTGGCCTCCGTCCGCTGTCAGTGACACCAGAGACTGCATCAACATCCGACGTGACGTTGCAGTGGGTCTCCTCCGATGCCACAATCTTCCCAGCACCCTTTGCTTGACATGAGGTTCAATCGACTACCAGATATTTTTTAGGCATCACAACGATATAAAGAGGAGAGAAACATACACGCTCAAATTAGAAGTAAATGGAACCACCCATTCCTTTGCCTCCCTTTCTCTTGTATCAAATGGCGATCGCGCCAAGCATTTGCTTCCCCCCACGTCTGTCAAGGCCGCAGTGGTAAACGTACCCCTTCGCAAGCTCTCTGCAGCTGTCTCTCCACATACGTCCAATTCCACTCCTCATGCAACTCGAACAGTACAACTTCATCCGAGATGAGATGTTCTTCTTCCGCCTCCAGTGGTTGGTAATGTCGGGATTTGGGACTATGTACATGCTGATGTCCACAACAGGATGCCTTTTGGCGGGCCAAATTAATCTACCTGAGCAGGAAAATGAAATAAATATCGGGTTAACATGAGTGAAGACGTACACCATTGATCCCCAGCCTCATTTTAACCGTCCAAATCGACCTGACTTTGGAACTACGACGAGTGAAGCTTCAGTGATTCACGGAGTAGGTTTGCTCAGGAGTTTCCGAGAATGTGGAATTACAGCTTCCATTTTGACAAGTGACTGTCATTTGTAGGCGATGGGGAAGAAGACTTGGTCAAGAAACTTCAAGGATGACGTGAAGAAAGCCTTTGGTGGCTATGTTGAATGCATTTTGAGTGAATGTTGACAAATATATTTATTAATATGGCAATGTCGGCACCGTGCTAACTTTAGCTTTGCCGTCCCGTTTAAAACTTCAGCTTGAAAGTGCGCACGTATACGTACCAAGTAGATAGATTGCAGCGACAGGGCGCTGCACAAAGAAGATATCTTAGTAAGAAATGCTGAAAGGTATGTAAAACAAGATAACTAATTTGCTTGTATGGAAGGTATTGCCTTATTTTGTGAATACGAATCGAGTGAAGGTGGGTTTTGATCCGAATCCTAACCCGACATGACATCACGTATGTTTGTATCCGACCATCAGTTGTTTTTTCTCGACTCTTTTCTTCCATTTGAATCCTACGCGTCCAGTTGCTGAATGGGCGAGATATTACAGAAAAGATACGAAAGTATCCCAGGACGCACACTAACGGCCCACTTCTCTTGCAGCACCCTAATATTCTTCCTCAAGATTCACACTCACGAGCTGGCGGTGGCGGCGCATAGGGAGGACACACGTACACTGCAATGCCCCCGACACAGAGCCCACTAGCGCCTCCAATCTCCTAGACGCCAACAGTAACCTGCCACTGTCGTTCTTTCTCCGAACCAGCCAGCGGGATCATCGAAAGAGCCAGCCAGCCACCTCTCGAATCAGTCCGGGGGAACCCGAACGCAGCAGCACTTGCCCAGGTACCCATACCAGACGTTTACGCGCACCCAGCTGCCCTAGCTTATACGGCTGCTCATCCATGTCGAACCATGCCCAAATTTTGGTTGTATTTGCTTCTGCAAACACTGGGAAAGGGGTAATGTGGACAGTACCGTTGGCATGAGTGAAAATGAGAGGGAAATCGAGGTTTTAAAGGTGTGTTTATTTGCTCCTATCTTTTCTTCTCCCCATGGCCATCCTCTTTCGTTCAACGCTATCATTCCCATCTTTTTATCTCGAATAAATATATTTTAATTCGCTCTGTCCTTTCCATGTTATTTGGCCCTCCATCTGCGCGCTTTTTTGTGACGCCTGCATTTGTGAAAGAGGCCCCGCGGCCTTCGTTGGCTTGGTGCCATGAAAACAGTGCTTTTTTTTTCTTTTTTTTTTTTTGTTCTTTACACACTATCACTGTCTTCGTGCTTTACAAAATTTATTTTATTGATTAATCTCTGTTCTCCGTTCGCAGACGCTCAAACGCCCGAATATCGTCCAGTTATACAACGTTACATCGATATAATTCTCGAATACGCCTCTAGAGGCGAACTAGACCACATCCTCGTGCATCGATATCTGCACCAAAAAGGTGGCGCAAAACTATTTTCTCCCAACTCATATCGGGTGTCTGCTACATCTTCCAAAAAAGAGAATCGTGCATCGCGATTTGAAGTTGGACCGATGCCTAGCCGAACGCATTTGGAAAGATGGTGGAACATCTAGAGAAGCTAGAGCATCATCAAGCGGCAGCGTTCAGCGACAATGCGAACGTCACGCCGACACCTCCCAGGGCGCAGAGCCATCCTCCGGAGGCGAGGAGCGAGAGGTCTGCGTCGTCCAATGCAGTTCTGCCGATTGTTACTACCGCCATCGCTGGTCAGACCAGCACCACTGTACCCACACCCACTCGCAGCTGTTCGACCCAACCTGAATGCCTCTACGAGACCTCGCCTTTGTCACCCGTTGCTGGCGTTACTATCGACCCATCTCTATCGCTCCTCACTTCTCCGCCACCGTCTGTCGTTTCTAAGCCGGCTGATAACAAACCTCAGCCAGCTACACCACAGAGCAGGGAAAATCCTGGCCAAAAGAAATTTGCGAGCCCTGCTGCACTGAGTCTGAGCGAAGACGATTCGTTTTCATCTGTTGTCGGAGCTGCTTTCAACACCCTCTCACTACCCGGTCAATCAAGCCTTTGGAGCGTTCAGACATACCACCCAGATCGAATACGACTCGAAGCCGAAGGGACGTAGAAGAAGGCAGCCGTGTGGACGTAGGAGGAAGGAGAAGGAGGAGCATGAACAAAGTGCTACGCATGAGAAGGTCGTGCCTGGCTTGCCTCCTGCAGTAGCAGTAGCAGCACCAGCACCACTGACAGCTTATTGCGCTCCTGCCGTTCCGAGTGTATTACCCCCAGCGTCAGCACCAGCTCCCATGTCGGTTCCTCCTGTCGAAATACCTGCGACGACGGCTCCGGCTGTTCCTGCCATTCCAGTATCAGCAGTTTCTGCTGGAGGAGACTCAAATGCTTCCTCCGCTGGACAAGAAGGGAAAAAGATATTTGGTGGCAAGGATGCTGGGGCCAACGCAAAGGAGAGCACCGGAAGTACGAGCATCAGAGCTACGCTAAGCACGGCGTCTGGTGCATTGCAAGCCGATTCGTCGATGAATACGACAGATGAAAGAGAGGATAAGGAGGAGCAGATCTATTAGTAATCGATCGCAGAACCAGAAGATGCCCATTATCTCTGACCCGAGGATGATGCCACCGCCGTAGTTACCGTCAAAAATGCCAACGCGAGTTTACAACCCCCAGCAATGCCCACATCTATGCCATTCTTACCGGATGCAGCTGCACGTTCGACACCCATAAGTTCCAACGTGTCTGCGTCGCTATTACCCTCTGCTGCTTCTTCCGGCGCCTCGTCTTCAGCTGCGAACTCCTGCACGTTCTCGCCTCCTTCACAGGACTTTGGCGATGTGCCAAAGACCGTGAGCAAGAAGGTGGGCATCTCCGCGTTGACGAGCAAAGTGATGCGGTGGTTTAGGAGCAAGTCGAAGGGCAGGGAAAGCCTTGCTCCTTACCGTGTTACGCCTAGCATGGAGGGCTCGGATGTTGATAAAGACAGTCCGCCTACCCAGATATTGCGAATAGGTACAAGATAGGCTCTGTGCTTCGAGCAGCACCGTCAACCAGCCTGGCGAGAAGGATGGCAAGGAGCAGCAGCACCTTGCTCCTTCTGTTCAGGTGGTGGTTACTACGCCAACTTCGAGCGTTTCGCACCCTGCACCTCCCACTCTTGTTCGCAGCGAGACTGCTGCTGCTGCTGTACCCACTACGGCTACTCCACCCGTTACATCTTCCGGTTCAGGAACAGCGTTACTGTGGGCAGCAGGGATCGCGAACGTCAACGACAAATGCTGACATCGTCGAATAGGCTCGGAGCATTCTATGGGTTCAATTCTTCGTCGTCGTCGCAAGAGCAGCAACAGCAACAGAATGGTGTCCCACCTCATCCTTACGCTCTGCTGTGTATTCATCACGGTGCAGTGGATCGGACAACAATTTCGACAAGGCCACCGCCGGAGGTTATGGCCCATGTAATGAAGGTGTTTGGCAGTATGGATGTCGAGGCGCAGTCCAACGACGTCGATAAGGACGGATTACCACTTCCCTCTCCATCTGGAACGTTCTCAGCAATCGTCCACAGCCGCGTCGAGTGTTCCTCCCGCATCATCATCGGCAGCGTCATCCATGGACACTCAAACATACTGGCATTTCGCAGGACGCTGAGGATGAAATGTGGTTCAGCGTCGAGCTGACGAGGTTGGATAGGCCGAATGATACGTATAGCTTGAATGCTTGGATATAGAAGGTTGAAGGGAAATTGAGGGGTTATTCGTTTTTGTACAATACATTGAGGCAGTACGTATTCTTTTCTTTCTTTTCTTTAATTTTTTTCTCCTTTTTTTTCTTTTTTCTTCGTTCCTTTCGATCCGCATTTGTTGCTGCTGTCGAGACCGAGTTCGTACATCAACACCATGAACACCTGGCATCTTTTGATTTTCCTTTTCTCGTGTTCTCACCCTTTATCTGGGCTGTCGGACATGCAAACTGATTATTTTTCCCCTTACAGACGTGCGAACCTTTCTGCTGCTCATGCCTGGATGGCGAACGAATGGAATATATATATTGTTACCCAGGATGTCAAATTCTTTCGTCCTCCACCATCATCTGTTTATCGTCGTGTCGTCGTCGTCACCCTATGCACCCATGTCACCCATCAAGTACCTATTCCTATGCCCAAACCATGCCTGCATACAGCACACTCGCATTCACATTCATAAACTCCTGCAGCGTCGAACATACATATACACTCATACACTCAACAATCGCCATACCTGCCCACCCTTGTAACACACACAGACTTGCGTGCGCTGCCACATCACATTCCATTCTGACCCATTCGTAACTTCGGACTGTCGGTATTCGACGATGCTACCTCGGGAATTTGAAATGCTGGCTTGGAATTTGAATAGGGATCAGCGAAGGAGATCTAGCACGTCCTGGTTGGAGGTGGTGGTGGTGGATGGGTGTGGGAGGAGGAAAAATGAATATAAAATCGTCGGAGCTTGGAGGGATAGGTGATCTTGGGCGGTGGATAGTTGGTGATCACAGTCGTGTTTGGGAAAGAAGGACGGGGTTTATTTGTATTTTTTTCAAATTACTTTCTGCGACGCGCTTAATCTCGTCACTTTTCGAGTTTTCGATATCTGGGGCCGAATTTCTGTTTTCTGATGTCTGTATTTTTCTTTTATATATGTTTCGTTTCTCTTTTTCTTTCTTCGTCTTTTCATTCCTCTGATAGCTTTCTTGTGGACCTTGCTGTCCGTTCTCTATCTCTTTTCTTCTTTTCTTCCTCTCCACCAACAAAAATTATCGTGTCTGTATCGTAGTTCGGACTTGTCTTTTTTCTTCGATTTCGTTCTTCTAATGATATCTGCCATCCGGGCAGAGTGCTTTCATGTTTTGTTTTTTTCTCTTAGTACTCCCTACTTTCCGTCGTGGGCCTAGGTCAAACAATTCCCCATCCATTCGCCATCATCATTGTCACTATCACCATTCCAACACAATGTCTTTCTGCGTATAATATACTTACTGCTTTATTATTTTTCATACCTTAATAATTATCCGAATCGGTTTCTTTATAACTCCATCTCCCGAGTCCCTCCATTCATAGGTCATCCGCGCTCCGCACCGTAATTGTGAGGGATTGAGCAGAGCAGGGGCGAGTTGAGGCCTAAATCTTAAGTATCAGAGCGAGTTGTTTGATGAATGGCGGATCACGGTGGGTGTCTTTAGGTCCAGGAGTTGGTGATGCGAGCGGATGATTTCCTGACTGGTCCCATTTTGCTGGTGACAAGGACGTGGACGAAGAGGAACGAACTCAATGAACTGGGACGAAGGAGAAGTTCACGAAGAGTGAGACGACTTGGTATCATGTCACCAACAGATTGAAGTACTCTAAAAAGGAGGATGAAGCTAGCGATGAAGGGACGAAGAAAGGGCTCGGGCTCTGATTCAGAGAAGAGTGATCTCTAGTATCTACGTTAAATGGAAAAAAACCCAACGACACGAACACTGACTCGAGGGGCTGCGAACGGAAGTTCGAACAACGACCGCCACGATCATCTCCCTACTGCCCACCGCTACATAGATCTGTTACACCATCCCGAGACCCTCACTCTGCTGGGCTATCAACCGCCGCAAAGAATTCCTTCTTGCTCATCTTCCTTCTTTGCAGTGCGCTACTGCACGTATCAAAGTTGCTTTCTTCCATTCGCATTATTATGATTGTGGTGAAAGAAAATTTTAATTCGAGGGTGCATTGATATGCGAGAATCTAAGAAACGTGCGGCGACATGAAGAGCCGGAGCAGAAAATGAGTAAGTTGAAGTGGCATAACTAGTGGAGGTGGATAGGTGGATGAACTTGTGTGAGAAAAATGACCGGAAAAGAAGAGCAAGGGAAGATACGAATACTGGAAAAGCAGAACAGGCCGATGACGAGAAGGGCATTAGTCAATGATTATTGATTAGGGACAAAAAGAAATATAAGGGCATAGAAAATGACGAGCCTGAAGATGAAGAGGAAGGAAGAAAGAAGAAATGGAACGCCGCGAGGTGGTGATGATCGATGATGCTGTATCATGCATGCGTGGAAGAACGAAGATGAACAAATTGGACAGAATAGATCGAGACCGAGAACGGTGGAGGACGACAACGAACGGTTGACGTCGATGCGTGCGCCGAAGAGCGATCTGTCTGCACCAAACAGGATCCATCGCTTATCTCCCGGCATCTAACAGTTTCCTTCCTCGTCTTTTCGTCCACCCAAGCAACTCCTGCTACACCCTACCATACACCGGCATCCGCCCACTTCTGCAGCTTGTCGCAAAGCCTTCACGTACGCATCGAGCGGACCCACACCAACACCTTGTGCATCTGCCCATCCAAGCGGGCCTTTCCAGCAGTGTCGAGATTTGTAGGCATCACCGACGCATCGAGATGTACGCGTCTGCAGAGGTGGTAGGCTGCCCGAGCTTGAACTTCTGCGTTCCAGCTGTTTTGTGCTTTGGTGCCTGAGCGAGGGCGGAGGGCAGTACGACAGGTGCTTGCGCTGCAGGTTGTGAGGGAGATGTGCGGATATTTGCGAAGATGTGAATGAACTGGAGGCCGTTTGACGATGTTCCAAGGCAGAAGGGCGAGGAGCGGGAGGTGCACCTTTGCTGCCGCTATTGATGAGTCGTCTAGGCTCCTCGTCAGTAGGGAGGATCCTTCCGTCATCGATTCATCTCTCACCATCCCAAGGAAACAAAAAAGCCGCACAGCCGATGCACACACGCCGTATCCCACCCCGTCGGCGCATCCTTCAGGCCATGGTGCTTATAATCATGACACCCCTTCTCATCGTCCACCCACAGAGAGTTGATCGAGTCTGCAGAATATGGAGCAGGGAACTTCGCTGGCAATGTTGGGAGCTTTTCGCCAGGTTTTCCTGGGACCTGGTCGTCTGTCTAGCATTCGAGATTCCCGTTGACGTCTCCGCTGTGCAGGGCGTGTATGGAGGGGCATAGTTCGTACGGGCCCGCGACCCACATCCCAATCATGACGTCGTCGGAGGTGTAGTGAATGTGGTATGGGATGGGCGGGTCGAGGTTGCTGTTAGATTTGAGCTACAAAAAATGAAGAGAGGGGACGAAAATTAGCCAATAGCATTAATTTCGCAAGGCAAAAGTTAAGAAATACGCACCTCAACAAATAGCCTATCCCAGCTGTGGTATAGATTCTATATGTAACGCAGACCTTGGATAAGCACCGAGAACCGACGGAACGTGTCGGCGACGGGCGGACTTCTGCTGTCTAGAGAAATTACTTTGTTGAATAGGCAGGAATAATGGATAAGAGAGAAAGACGCACCTATTTAACAGCCCAAAACGTCTTCTCCAGAATATCTGGTACGTCCCTCCAACACAAAAACTCCTTCGCCCCCTTCTTGAGATCCATATTCGTATGCAAGGATAACACACCCCTCAAATTTCAAATCGCGAGGCGAATCACAACGGGTGAAGATGGCGGATGCGATTCAAGATACGATGGTTTGCTCCCTATAAATCAAACGCGTCCGAAGGCCAATCGTACTCTCTCAGCTCGTCTTTGTCTGCTTTTATTGATAAGGAGGAAGAGAGCACGTAGAAGAGGAGGCAGAGAGCGACGAGAGCGGCGAGTCCGAGGAGGAACGGACGGAAGGTATGATAGAGTGATAACGAAAGAATGAGTGCGTGGCTCTAAGTATAGAGACTTCAAACATAGGGGTGCGATGAGCGTTGGCGGGGATGAGTAGAGCTGGGGATTGTATGCTCTGGATAGAGGAGGGCGAGTTCGGTACGTCAAAAAGCTTAGGTTCACCGTTCAAGCTCAGCGCTCAAGGTTAACGTTCAAGCTCAAGGGTGTACCCAGCGAGCATCGGTCAGCGGTATTGTGGTTAGAAAATGAAAATGATGACACGCCAAATTTGGTCCAAGTATGTGGCGATGCCCGGAACGCCGGCACGGATCCTCCACCTATTTTCTGTATCACCCAGGCCCATACCCAACCATGCGTCTACCCAGAAATCATCTGTCAGAAGTACACATTAAGACGAACCTCAATACGAAAACAGGCCAGGTTGTGGTTAGAAAAAGAAAATAAAGACACGCCAAATTATCCTCCGTATCAAACATCGCGTCAACAATTGGTTGTCCACCAACGGCAAACCGTTTCAGCCGCCTCTCTACAGTCAGATGGGCATGTTTCTTGCCACTCTTGTAGATGATTTCGATATTTCTCCTCCAAGTGCTGTATTCCCGTGAGCGAAGTGTATCCTTTCCTGAATGTGCTATTTTTAAATAGATAAGATAAGATAATCGCAACGGAGCCCCAGCGACCTGAGCCTAAACTCTTTCCATTCTTGTCCGCAACTTGAACGATGACCGTCATGAATAACTTTCCCTCATGAAGCTTAAGTCTTGTCTGCCGATATTTTTCGAACGCTGTCAGTCGCCACCACTCGAGAGCGTCGTATACCCCACATTCAAATTCAAATATTCACTATTCACTGGAAGGACTCTTAGTACTATGATACCCCCCACTAAATCGACGAGACGCGAAGATGAATACGCTCCTTCCGTGCTACTTAGGTACAAGACCAAAACAAACTTAACCCGCACCCAAAACACCCACCGCAGAACGCCCCGCGCACTGGGCAATACTATGCTCTCCCCACTCATTCAGACGCTGAAGCAAGCAACCACCACGGAAGAACATACTAAAGTACTTTGTATGCTAGCAGCTCTCCCCTCAAACAACGCCTAACCACAAAACCTTTCTGCCGGCCCTTCCTCCTCGACCTAGTCATTCTCGTCCTGCTGTACCTCCTCTTCATCAATAAAAGCAGACGAAGACTAGCTGAGGAAATACAATTGACCTTAGGACGTGTTTTATTTTAAGGAGAGGAAACTCTCGTAGCTCGACTCGCCCTCGCCGCCCTCGCCAGCTGTGATTGTCCTTGCGATCATGAGCCACGTAGACGAGCTTGGGCGCTGGCATCATGCATGCGCTGAGAGGCGATATTGATGGGGGTGCCGGGGCGATATGTGAAGCTAACGGAGAGGTTTTTCGTCGGCCGGGAATCGGATGCGGGCAGTGTGTTGTGCCGGAGTAAGAGTAAGGAGGCGAGAGCGAAGCTGCAGGAGGATGTGAAAGAATTTGGAGATATCAAAATTCTGGAGGACGTACCGGATGTTCCAGAACGGATATCGGAGAAGAGTTTTTTGGCTGTTGAATGAGTGCGTATCTTTCCTTCTCATCTCTATTTCCCCTCTCACCCAATGTTCTGAAGACAGCAGAAGCCACCACGTTCGAATACGACAACTCAATGACGCTCGACTTGGACACTTTTTCTTGGTTCTCGGGAGTGGTTGGTTGAGTGGCTGGGGTGTTTTATGGTCATGAAGAGCCTAAACGACATAGACAGCAGCAGCAACGACAAAGACCGGTCGACCAGAGCAGCAAACACCAATCACAGTCGAAGACGTCGAGATTGAAATCGAGTTATTCTCAACAGACCCCTCCTTCTCATTCACCTCGTAACCACCACCTCGCTCTCTTCGTTGAATCGCCTCCAGCTCATCCACGTTTTCGCAAAATACCCCCACGACTTGTAGCTCAAGCACCTGTCGAACCAGCACGCTCGTTAAACGTTGATCACCGCATCGTCCTCCGCCCTCGCTCAGGCCCAAAAAGATAAAGAAATCAGAAAGGACTCTTCGGAGTGCAACATTGAGGAGCTTCTATAGGAAGGCGGATTAACTGAACACGATCCATAATATAACTTTAACCAGTTTTTTTCCTCGCTTAAGAGGCATGGCGGTCATTGATTTCGCGAGGGAGTGTAACGTGCAGAAATAGAGGATCATCATTGCATAAATGTGGAAGAGCGACTGGCGAGAGAGGCAGAGCTGACAAGAATATGTTGAACATTGTTTGCATAGGGGTGGAAGACGGCGAAGAAGGTTTTGATGAATGCAGAGAACGACAAGAATACACCAGAGCAGATAAGTTGGCCATCATGGAACATGTACCATAGGCGAGAGGTCAGAGTCAGTGATAATCAGTATGTGTGGGAAGCGAAACGATATGTTTGGAGAGAGATAGAAGAACTGGAGAGGCACCGACGGGGGCGTGAACATGAGTGCGATCAGAGTCGCGGATCTGCAATTGGAAAGTGAGGGAAGACGGGAGGATTAGCGCGTCCGGTACGGCTAGTTGAATCGGGACTTTGGAAGCTGGACTTGGGTTGACGGAAGACACCCTTCCACCCGTTGCCCATGCCACCTAACAACATACGCCTACCCAGGCAAACGTTTACGTACAGAGCTAAGGTGTCGTGAGGAGCCCGACAATAAAAAACCAGCAAAAATTGAGGGGCGATGAGGATGACTCGATATTTATGAGTGGAATTCAGAAGTATATGTAGCACGTAAGAGATATGGTCGCCGACGCCTATGTACGAGAAGGGCGAGGGAGTATGATATTCGGAAGGGGGCGTGAAAGGAAGAGAGGAGAAGGGGGGAACGCGTAAACGGAAGCAATGTAATATACCAGGCCGCAGAACCGAGAGAGGAATGAAGGGACAAATAAAAGGCTCGGAGGAACCACGAGCTGAGACGAGTGGTATATTAGCAAGGATTTGTACTACGAACAGGAGTACTAACCAACCCAACTGAGTCGATCGCGGTGAACGAACGCAGATTGTGAGTGTGCATGCGGTACTGTGCGTAGTGCAAGGCAGAAAGAAGGGAGAGGGGGAAGAGGAAGAAGGGAAGAGGGAATGAAGAGAAGGGAAGCAGGAACAGCGCGAGGAAAGAATACGAGTGATAATAGATGATATAATGGGGGGTGCTGAGGAGCACGACGAGCCTACCAAGGAAAAACAACATGCGTAGGGGATTTGCTGACCAGAATTTACTTGGATAGAGCGAGCTCGTACGTATCTGAAGAACAAAGGAAACGCAAGTGAAAGAGGTGAAAGAAAAGAAAAATAAAAGGGGAGGTAGCTCGAGTAGAAGCAGCAGAAGCCGAATCACGACCACTTTCACGCAGTAATGGCCATGTCGTTTAGCTTGCCCGGCCGCAGTGAAGTGGTAACGACGCCACCGAGGCGTGTACGGTGATCGTACGGCGGTGTAATCCCAACGAACGGGCGGTTGTGGATCCACCTAGAGTGGTAGTGGTACGTGTATCGGGAGAGGGACAGCGTGCCGGAGGTTCTGTGCTTCGGTCGATCGAGGATGGATTAATGCGCGGTATGTCGTTCCCTGGGTCCTGGTCATAGCTCCGATGCTGCTTAGGGTTAGCTGGAAACAATCTCCCTATTATCTCCCCGTCGTTCTGATGATGTCATGCCTGCGGCGAAGGAGGACGCAGATTTGATGATGATCTGCTTAAGGGTTCCTGCAGGGACGTAGGAAAAGAGAAGCGAGTGGAACGAACGGCGATTTGAAGAGCTGGAGTAAAGCGTGGGTGACGGAGAGGAAGGGAAAAAGTATGCATCTTGCATGCGTGGAAGATAGACAGGTAGAAAAAGCAGGCGAGGGAGCACTCGAGCATGGTTTGTGTGATGTACGATGGCAAAGCGGAGGGCGATGTATGCGGTGATCAACAAGTGTGGTGGTACGACGAGGGCTGGAGGCGGTTTGACGAAGAGATCAAGGTACTGGTGGTGGTGGTGGTTGGACCGCAGAAGAGCAGGGTGTGGCAGAGGCGGAAGGACGAGCAGGGGCGGGTGCATCAGTCGAGAATAAGTCGATTTCCCCTCATGACTACGTCATGCCAACCCAAAGGGGGGGGGAAAAGCCCCAACCAATCATCTCACTCCCTCCACCCTCGTCACCAACCCACTCATCCGATGCATGAACGCCGTATCCCACCCAGTCGGCGCATCCTTCATCTCATGATGCTTATAATCATGCCACCCCTTTTCATCGTCCATCCACAGCGAGTCAATTGGGTGCGCAGAATACGGAGCAGGGCGCTGTGCCTTGTACACAAGACGCGTCTCGGCTGGTTTCCGGGGCATCTGCGGGTCTGTCTCGCATTGGAGTTTGCTGTTCACGTCCCCGTCAGGCAGGGTATGTACGGAGGGATGCAGTTCGTACAGCCCTGAGATCTTGAGACCGATATCCCGAGGATTACGTCGGAGGAGTAGAGACGGGTGGGTCGAGGTTCATCAGCGTCGCTGTAAGGTTTAAGCTGGATGAGAGTAGCGAGAATTAGTATTAAATTGTACAGCGAAAAGAAAGAAGCACGCACCTTAAGAAATACAGAATCCCAACTGGGTATTTGAACCATGTA
This sequence comes from Agrocybe praecox, assembly GCA_964017145.1. Lineage (NCBI taxonomy): Eukaryota > Fungi > Basidiomycota > Agaricomycetes > Agaricales > Agrocybaceae > Agrocybe > Agrocybe praecox. The sequence continues at coordinate 3,690,531 of OZ024845.1, read as the reverse complement.
CCCATGACATGTGGATATTCATATTCCTGTTTGATCCACGCTCTTCATCCCATGGGTAATAGACGGAGAGTACACAGGAGGCATCGCGTCTGACGAAGAATCTATACGTATGCTTCGGGAATCCCTCTTAACCTTAACATCGCCTTTCTCAACACATGCATGCCTGCGCTCGAACGACGGGTGAAGACGGCGGTGGCGATTTGAGGTACGATGGTTTTTTGGCTGCAAAATCTCTCAGGAGGTGCAAGACCAGGAGCACTACGAGACAGAGGAGGAAAGAAGGGCCGAATGAGGGGTTCTTGGAAGGAGACCTGCTAGCGTATAGTATGTTCCTCCGTGGGTGGTTGTTGGCTTCAGCTTCGGTATCCTTTGGGACTGCAGACTATCGCCCTGTGCCACTGCGCGGCGCATTTTGCGGTGGGTACATCGCGTTTGTAGTTTTGGGTCTTTGGTTTAAGTTTTGTTTGTTTTTATGCCAAAATGGCATGGAGGGAGTGTATTCGTCTTCTCGTCTCGTCGAGTCAACGTGGGGCATATGATGTCACCAGGAAGTCTTCCAGGGGGTGAGTACTTGAGTGTGAGTGGTAACTGAGGGGTATACGCGACACTACAAGACATCGACACAGTCGGAGTCGCTCTTGAGTCGAAGAGGTTCATCGAAAGACGAGTAAAGGGTGGTGGTGGCTGATAGCGTTCAAAATACGCCAAGAAATTCGATTGTCCCGAGCCGGTGATCTCGGCTTGGCTTATAACCGCACTCTTGCATTTAGATAAGATAAGATAAGCGGAGGGAGAAGCGGAGATATCGATTACACTGTGTACTAGCGGTCGCCGTCGGCTCCATCCCGGCTTGCTGTTGTACCTGAGCCGGTTTTTTCAAATTGTTTACATGCCTATGTATTTATGTTTTTCTTCTTAACAATGATTATGAGAAGTCGTTTCGTAAGACACAGAGTTCATATTATTTGAAGAGGATGTAGTAATAACAACAGTATTGGGAATGCTGAAGACAAATGTTATAAGTACAGCGGTACACGATAAAATTTACTCTAAAGCTTGCGCTTCTTCAACCTCTTTGCATCTTCCACCTCTTTGCATCATCGTCTTTATTCGATTTGCCAGCTTCATCTGTTCAATTAGTCAGTACTGATTCCCGAACAAGTAGAGAGCAAAAAGTATATTGCTCACCGTCATCTTTATCCTTGCCGTTCGCGTTGGATTCCATTGAACCACTACCACTTCCAGATGACAAAGTGATCGAAGAGCCTGACCCTCCAGACAAGTTAGACCTGGAAGAGGAACCGGAGCCTGGAGGATCGGGAAGACGCAGCTGTCATAGGCGTGACGCTACCATTAGAAGAGACGGCCTGCGACGTACTAAAGTCTGGTTGCGCGATCTTGTTCGGGAAAAATGCTGCAGTGGCACATTTGAGTTCTCCTCGTGTCGGCGTAACTAGCGTCTGAGCAAAATGCATAAGACACCATCGAGCTAGCAGTTGGAATGAAAGACATGATCCAAGCGAACATCGCATTGGAAGCAATGATAGCAAACGGTACATGCGAAACCATTGAGATCGTTCTCAGGGACCCACTGGAGAATACCATCCAGGAGATAGACGAAGAAGACTGAGGTACCCTCCCGCAATAGTTCTCTTCCGACTGAACAAACCAGCATCTCTTCGATTTGCAGGCATCGCACCCGGTCTCGTTCCACTCGCACCAACACGAGCGACTTTACAGTGACAGGAAGGGACAACTCGAAACATAAAATACCACGTAAACAGTACCCAATCATTCCGGGTTACGCATTCACGGACTACAAATCGCAAGGACAAACAATTGAGTATGTCATAATAGACATCGGACAACCGAAGACAGGCGCAGGGCTCTCGCCGTTCGTGGTGTACATCGCACTTTCGAGAAACAGGGGATGATCAACCATTAGGCTGCTGCGTGATTTCAACGATAACCTGTTCCAGAATCAGCCATCCGAGAACCGGAGAATAGAGATGGAGAGATTGGAGGAGTTGGACAAGTTGAACGAGCGAGAAAGACACTCGGAATAAAGATTGGCATGATTAAAAACGATGGATTTCCATATAAAACATTGTGTTTAAATGAATCTAAATAGAATTAAAATAGATACCAAAAAGTGGTATACCAAGGTAGAGGAAAGTGAGACATAACAAAAGAAAAATACGTTGGGAGTCGAATAGAGAGAAAGGCGGGTAAAGGAATGCCACCAAGAGACGAACAGAGAGGATGGAATGCCAGCACAGTAGGTGACAAACCAGATACAAACAAACAGTCAACATTTTGCGAATTACAGGGTTGAAGGCAAACGAAGAGGGCATAGACAATCATGTGCAAACAAACGGTCAACATTTTCTGAATTACAGGGTTGGGGACGAGACGGAGACATCACGTGAATGTACGGATCGGGAGAAGCTTACGTGATGACCAACATTTATTTCCTTAAACGTACTATTTACGGGGTGAGGGAAGCTTACTGTTAACACAGCAAGCCAATCATTTGACAGTCACTCGGCACCTCTCGGCTATGTATGTATGTGGGCCTAGACTTTTCTGCCAGCGACACATCCTTTTTCCTTTTCCTAGTCCTGTGTTCGAGTTCTTTCCTTTTTTTTTTTTTCATGTATCCTTATGCCCACGTGTATCAGTAAACCTGCATGTTACGACGCCTCATAGATATCAGATCCCCACACCCTGATCTGACCTCTTCGATCGCCGTTTACCTGCTCCGTGGTCCCTCCAGCGACGCTACCTGGCTTAAAAGCGGACGCACCACTTTGAATTATACTAGGAGTACTCGTCGGCACCCTCAAACTTGATCACTGCACGACATTTTTATGCATATTATGCATACAGCAGCTGCGGTTTGATTTGATTTGATCTTGAAATCCATTGCTGGGGCCGGATGGCTGGATGCAGACGATTGGGGTTTTCGGACATTGTGGCGTCCTTTGGAGCTCGCTGAGGATGATGGAGGCCATCTTTGGTTGGCTAGTAGGACGGACGAACATTGGGGCTTACCATGCAGGCAGCGGGTGAGAAATGCTAATTTGGATGATCCATCCAGCGGTGCGTTCGGCGAGCGATATCGATAAACGCTCGAAGTACGTCGGATATCGATGGATAAGTGAAAGTCATAGCATATGTCGCAGACATCATCTTTCTCTTCCATCATCGTCAAACCTGTGCCCGACGGCGCTGACCTTCCTCCGAACGACAATATATATTTGGCTACAACTTTTGTACGCTACGCGGATACATTGGAACCGCTCATCTATACCCTGAATCCAATCGTTGCATCACAGGTTTTAGGTTTGATTTGAAGTTGATGGCGAGTTCTCGACCTCGCGATGACTGCGGATGGTTTGATACAGATGTACTATCTTTGGATGCTATGGGACTCTTTTGACATGAGGCGAGTATGTGCTCTGTGTTTAAAATGGCGGACGAATGAGCGATGCGGGGTAGAAGGATTGAAACGATGGTGAATCCGTGTTTTCCCCCTGTTTGCTATCCTTGTTGAGAAAAGAAGATGGCGAATGGTCACCGGTGGCCATTTAGGTACAGGTTATGTCAAAGTCCCCACACTCTTCGTTCTGTGATTCTTTTCTTTCTCTCAACCTGGTCGTTTCCATTGATATTCCTACCCCAACGATCCCATTGAGAAAGCTGCGTGTTCTACGTCGATAATTCTGCTTCGCCTGCAATTAACACCTCCCATGCTTATTTGCGACGGCTCTGTGATATTGTCGGCTCACTTAATGTTGTCTATCTGCGTTTTCTCGGGACGTGCCATTGTTTTTGTTTCTTTTCTAGGTATCTCAATAAACTTCGTTCCTCCACAATGCATCTAAATCTGCTTTTCAGCTAAAGTAAACCAACACTGGTGGGACACAGGTATCCGTGTGTTCTGTACGCTCACTACTTACACGCGTATGTGATAATGATGCATGTGTACCTTTACCTCCGTAGTATATCACCCTTCCGTTCACCGCAGCTTCTCTTGCCTCAAGTTCGTCAACCGAAACTGCGTCAATCACGCACGGCGACCCCTTACATTGGTTCGTGGAACACACGATACAACGTATTTCATTAATTAGAGACATTGCTGTCACAGTACGTAATTTATGTATGTAAGTACCACGACACAGTGAAACACTGGATGTACAATGTTAATGGATTCTGCTCAGCGTTGAGACGCAATCTATATAATCCGAGACGCTGATGATCAGTTGTGTGCCAGAAAACTCTCTTCATCACTGTATCATCCATGGGTACGAATCCAGGACCTGAGATACTTCGCGAAGATCGCCCCCACGACGCCACAGAGCCTGGTCCATCAAGGTCAGCTGGACCGTCAGTGTTACCTTCAAGCCCATGCTGTCACGATATACACGACCCTAAGGGACAGAATCTGGTCGGCAACCTTGACGGTACATCGAAAAAATTCGGAACAATGGTACGCTTCGAGACTGGCCCTCTACAAGTGTATGATTGTTCATATATTTTATAGAACACCAACGTCATCGAGCTATACAGTCTCCTTGACAAAGATGCGACTCAGCTCACCTGGTATAACAGTGGATTGAGACATATGTCCGTCCATCTTGGATATTTCCTGCATATTTCAAGATGATACTCGATAACGCGATAA